>BGPR01004237.1:87901-116435 GCA_013235015.1 Araneus ventricosus | reverse complement strand
TGTGGGATTTTTTTTGAAAAGAAACATACGTTGAAAGCCTGAAAATAAAGTAAATTGAAAAAATAAAGTTGCAGACTTGTGTGTAATGAATATGTACATATTTTTAATAGCATTTGATTTGAAAATTCTCTCCCTGCCTAAAAGTAGCAATGATTAATTAAGTGAATAATTTTGGAACTAATATATACTTTTTATTCTTGTTACTGTAATTCAGTGCATTGAAATCATTAAATGTGATTAAGATTATTTTACTAATTAACTTACTGATTTCCGTTTGACTTCTTTAATCTGCTATTTTTATTCGTGAAAAATGATACATTAAAGATGCATTTTTATCTTAAATTATACAGAACTTAAATTCTCGATTTCCTTCCATTATGATTCATTTTCAAAAATTTAAATGCTTGAAGTTGAAAAGGACAGAAAAATTTCATAATTCAGTGAGGTGAAAAGTTAAAAATAAACAAATTTTGATCTTAGAACAAACCCCACAGCTGTCCAGTTACTTCGAAATGATTCACGAAATAATCAAATATTCAATAATGAAAATTTAAAATAGCTCCTCTTAGGTATGAATATGACAAGATTAACAAACAATGAAATCCAAAGGGAAAAAAATCAACGCTTTATTTTTAAAAATTAAACATTTGAAATCGTTGATAATACTGAAACTGTAAGCGTGGCAAAGTGGAATGCAGGAATAACTGCATGTTATCACCAGAAGCGGCGCCAGAAATTTTCCGACGGGGAGAGCAAGCAAAATTTCTCTAATTTAGGTAATTTCAAAATATTACATGACACTTAATTATATCTTTAATTAAAGGTAATTAGCGAATTCAATTATAATAATCAATTATTTGGAATAATTAGCTACTTATATAATGTCGGTGTAGTAAGAATTGTCCGACGGAACGATAAGCAATAATAGAAAAAAGAATTAAGAACATAAATCTCGGAGAAATGAAGTGTACAGCACTGATATTGGAAAAAAATTGCAGATTATTATCTAAATCACATAGTAAAATAAAATAATAGCCGTAACAAGTGAAAATAATTATTAACTTATTTTTTTAACCTATAAATGCATATTTATATTTTTAAAATAATTGGCAAAACTAGAGGAACAGTCCCCCAATCAATGGACAGAATTCGACAAAAAAAAATTTTCGAAATTTTAATTAGAATTTCAATAAATTAAAAAATTAAGCGAAATTTTGCGTTTTTCCTCGGTAACTTCCGAAAACATTATCGCACAAAAACTTATTTTTACACCATATGAAAATTCACAAACTTATCTTTTCAATGATATCAATTAAGTTGCCGTACAATTTTTTTCTGATTTTGATAAATTTGTAAAAATAATATTTAAGCATAATTTACAACAATACTTTTCATTGTTGCAATGAAATTCAAACCTTTTTCATTGTTTAAACAAATATATAATTGCATGTTTCTCTTCCATTGTTGAACGCTAATGTATTATCCTAATACATTTTATTATCTTTTCTTTTATTTGATCTTTTTGGGGGGAGGGGGGATCTGAAAACGAAGTCCTCTAAGATAGAAAGTCTATTCCGAAATATATCCAGTAAGCTGAAAGATTATGGTTGCTGCGTTACATATCTTTTTATCAGCGTGTTTTAATCGAGCTAACATGCTGCAAGAGGTAAAATGTGCCGCGCCGTTTTCATTTTGAGTTGAAATACATATTTTGCATGAGGAATAAGAAAGCGAAGATGGCGCCGACGACGTACAATTATTATGTTAGATGACACGTGCAGTTACTTAAATCCATTAGGGACCTTCACGTACACAGTGAGCAGAATAGGTGCAAAGCTACTAAAAGAACACGTGTTAAATGTCTATCACAATTTGAAGTTTAAAATATTTTGTTGAGGGAACCATGAACATCAAATTGTACATCAGAGATTAAATTAAAATTATATTCTTGACGAACAAGCTGGTCGTCGAAAGCGGCTAGTATATAATATACCGAAACCTCTCGACAGAGATTCAATTTTTTTAATTGTAAAAATATATCCTGTTGAGAAATAGGCCATAATATTATCTATTTTTCCCAAAGTCGTTGAGCTGAAAGTTTCATTCGCTGATGGTTTCAGCCATAGCAGCAAATTTTTTGTCGGAGTTCGAATGAGCGGCAGAAAGACACCAAGGAACTCTTGGATGCCCCGGCCCAGTACAGACCAAAATTCACTTTTCTCTTCGCATTGGGAAATGAATTCTAATTTATCTTTATTAATAGTTTATTTTTATTTGTTATAACTGTTTAAATATTAGCTTTGTTCTTCCGGTTAATTAGTTAGAATTTTTCTTCATAGATGGAGCTAGGTTTGCTAGCTTCCAGAACTTTTTACTCCCTTTGTCCTTGTGTGTCTGGCGTCTCTTGTCTTCATTGTAATTTCGGCAGAGAGGGTAAATTATTTTACACACTCTAGTATCTTTTGGATTTTCATTAAGGATTTTATTTGCCTCTTTATTTTTTCAAAGGGAAATGTTTCTTATATTGCGGTAGGAAAGAATTCAGGCCACAAAGGATATACTTTTGATTTATAATCTTAGCCTTGACAGAAAAATTTGTCCATTTTAGAACTTCTATGGCGAGTGGGCTTTGAAAAAGTTCGTCATTCAGGTTCTCATTCATTCCTTCCATTTTGAATATTTTTCTATTACTTTCTAAATTCTATTTTATGTGTTTTAAATATTAATCGTTTTAATTTTTGTTGACGCAATCACTTAATGCTGCTGCGTTGAGCACGCAAAAAGATGTATTGTTATCGTTATTGTTTAAATCTTCTGTTTCTTATTTAAACTTTTTTCTTTTTTAACTATTTGTTTTGTTTTTCTATTATTTGTATCTGTATTTTGTTAGAAATAGTTGCATTTGCGCCATTCTATATAATACAAAGAGTTTTAATTAATTTTTGACTAATTGATTTAATTAAGTTATATTTAATATCTTGGTTAAATTTTTTTAATTATAACTGTTGGGAAAGGAATGATTGATTTCGATCCGATTTCCGGTATTGTTTTTGAGTGTATGAATTTTTTGTTCTATCTTTCCCCCATTTTCTCTTAATAAAGGGTCCGTGGTCGGAGAGACAAAAGGAATGCATTTCATTGAAGTTGAACGGGCGACCAGAACTACAGCTCAGAGGGGTTCGAGTGGTAGAGTGGCAGTTAATAAAGCTTATTATAAGAATATATATATGGGCCGAACAAAAATGGTCGTTGAGAGGAGAGACCGCTATGTATAGACACACTCCTATATGTTAATCTTCCTTAATAATTGCACCGACAAGTGATCTAAACAGTCAATTGAAGTAACAAAGCATACAAAATTTTCATCCGTGATCTCTTAGCAATTGATCTCATAGCCGACCGACCTAGAATGCGGCACCTGATTCTCTTGACGCCTTATCGGTTATTCTGCCAAATGTGGTGGCGTGGTGGGAACTACAGGCGGAATGGACAACAAGTCATCGCTGATCGGTCATTCTGTTGATTTAATCGTAAATCAGTCGCCAAATTCGGACTCGCATCGCTTATCTCGACCGTTTACTATGTAATAACATTAAGATGGAATTTAAATTATTAGATTCCTTCACATGCAGCTCTCCGCATCTCCCGAAACGGTAAAGATTTTTGCCAACGGAAGTCTTAATTTCTCGCCGCCGGGGGGCAATTTACCCCCCCCCCCCCCGCGCTGGCGACACCCCTGGTTATCACTATCAACTACCATACGTAATCGCCGCAATTTGTCCATACCTGGCCAGAGATTAATTCGGAGTTCTTGCGGATTCAACTGTCCTTTTGTTATGGTTGATGCGGACAACCAAAGAGGCATTTCTCCAGAATATCTCTGAAGTATGTTCTCTGGGATTTAAGTGCGCCGAACATGCTAGTCAATCCAACGCTTAATAGTCTCAACTTCTAACAGTTCTTCCACAGCATACATAGCATGTGGGATGGCCGCGTCATCCTTAAAATTAAAGTCTGGACTGACTGTCCACCTGAAAACACGCACAGGGGAAAGAATGAAACCCTATAACAGTGATCAAACTGTCAGTAGTTCAAACAAGCAATCTCGTTCTTTCTTCTGTGATAGCATCTCTCCAGATAAGAATTACACCACTGCCGTACGTTGCAGGTATGATTACCCATTCCATCCTCTCTCCCGATGAGTATAGCGTCAAGTATCACAGTTTAGAATAAATCTTCTCTCCCCTGTGAAGGACACTCTGCCCTTCTGTACACATGCCCAACCTTCTGTTCTCTTTGACATCAAAAACGTTTAACCGATTAATAGCTATAATGTGATACATAGGCGCAAACAACACCGTCTGTGAAGCCTACTTTCCAAAGTACAACGCTCTATGTTTCATTCTATAACCATTTGCACATTGCAAAAGTCAAAGAGGTGTCACTTGGCTTTTAAAATTATGTAACGATCATTAGTCGATACAATTATTCCTGAACGACCGCAATAAGCTATGGTTCATTCCAAGCATCGATGTTTGGCAAGCCAGCTGAATGTCGATGTGGACAAAATATTGAATCTGTACCCCATGTAATTTTGGAGTGCGAACTATGGAGGGATCTTCGATCTGAATGACCTAAAAGCTGGAAAAACAAAGACTTAAAAGAGTTGGTTCCCGTACATGAGTTTCGCTCTCAAGTTTCTGCAATTGTAAAAGCACTTTATGAAACTCCCTCAATGGACTGGTCCTGATCTATACTTTTATTTTTGTTGGTTTACTTATGGTAAATTAACGTTCTATTTTTGGTAAACTTCAGAAAACTATTTTAACTGTTGAAAACTCCATATATATGGATTGCCTTCTTTCAATACTTTTAATAACAACAGAGTTTTTTACATGATGACATAAATGTTTAAATTTAATTTTTGTTCATAGTATCTATAGTATTTTCAATTCTTTAGATTTTGTTTTAGATTTGGCTATATTGTTTAAATTATGAATTTTTAGTATAGGATTGGCTTCATGGTATGTCTTGTTTACTTTGTTTATGTAAGATCATATATAACAAGTTTTATATATATATATATATATATATATATATATATATATATATTTGTGTGTGTATCGAGTTGAATGCACTTGAAAATTGAATGAGATTGCATATCATGACTTGAAATAAGATAGTAATCGGGGTTAATGTAGCGGTTAAGGTTTTACCGATACCGATAATAGGGACTTTCGCCCCCCCCCCCATATTGGGTGGGGCTGCTTCACGCGGCCCTCATCTGATCAACCGGACGGCTTCGGCCAGGACGGGGCATTCCTATGCTATTCTATTCCCCTGCCCATCCACTATTTCAATAGGTTTTCCTGGTCGTGAAACAATGCTTCTTTTCTTCTTCCATGCCTCTTGCCCAACATGTTCGAAGATAGGCATGTTGAACTGTTGCACATGACGCCTTTCACTCTCTTCCAAACCCTCCGGAAGACACCTCGAGTAAGAGGTTCAGTAAGCATGTGCTCGGTTCCCTAGTTGGCGCGATATTGCTGGTGAGGCTGGTTAAAAAAACCCATCACCGAATAATGGGACGTACCTCCGTGTAAGGATTCAGAGCATGAGACGCTCTAATTCGCATGGTTCACATCTCTCGTGTGATTGTCTGCGGAGGCCCGGTCATTTAGTCTCTTCGTAAGCATAGGTTGGTTGGGGGGTAGGGGGTTCTCTTTATGGTTATGGCCTACCCCATTGGTGGTGGGGGGCACCATGAGTACGTGGATGAAAAGTCGCCGGATAAGCGAGTGGATTCTCGCTTCCCTGGTGGTCCTAGTAATGGTGTGGGACTGAGCTACCCTGCCCGGATGATGATACGTACCTCCTTCGGAAGGGGTTGCGCCGTGGCCGGTGATGGTTGTTAGGACTCTGGCCTAAGTATCCGAGATGTTTTAGGCATTGTTCCTCACTAGACCCGGATGCCAAGGCAAGGCGGGGCTAACTCGGTTTCGATTATGGCTATGGTCTTCCAACATGCAAACCATTGGTCAAAAGTTCAATGTCTATGGAGTGGCGCAAGGGAGATATAGTCTTTAGGCCCACCATGGAGACAAAACCTTAGTGCATATATTTCACTTTTTAAAGTCAAATGTGATGAGGGGCGAAAAAACAACACCATGCAATGGGCGCCATTGACCCTCGCCACGCCACTGTGTCTACAGGTTCGCAAGCGTTGTTTCACTTGATTTATTGATTGGTCTTCTTTAATTGAGATTTTATGTAATTTTTTGTCACTTCCTTTCAATTTATCATCATGAGTATAGATGAAATATTTAAAATCTTTCATTTTTAAAACAAAATAATCATATGAATATTTTTTCTGGATATCATCTGCTACTTAAACTTCATGAGAAGTATCATCATATTTTTAAAAAACTATTCAGCACTTTTTACGAGGTTTCGAAACAGATTTCCATATATAGAAAGAAAGTCCAGACAAAGGTTCTAGCTCAGCCGAATTGTAGTAAAAGCTGTTTATACCAAACTCTTGATTACAGTGATTTTATTTTCGAATCTAATTTCTACCAAAGGGGGTAGCACACTACGTATTTCGTCAAACTTTTTTTTTCCGACGACTAGTGGCGGATTTTGACATTATGAGGCCACAGGCGCCTAACTTTTTTTGAGGCCTCTTCCCTAACCAATGTCATAAATTCGCAGTTGGCTTAATACGGCGATGTACGTCGAATTAGATTTGAGGCCTCCTCAGTCTCGAGGCGAGCTCCTCTAGCACCTGTGCGAAAAACCGCCACTGCGGACGATCAGAAATATACCATTGGATATACCTGGATCTGAATTCGATCTGTAATGGGTTAATGTACTCATTTTTTATCCAAATATGCTCATATAAATAAGTACATGGGAAATCTAATTTTTGAATAGTTCATTTTTCACATATGCATTTTTCATATCATACCGAGATTGTTTTTTTTTTGTTTGTTTGTTTCGGTTAACCTCATTTTTTCGGGGTTTTTTTTTGTGCCGGTTATAACCGGTTATTTTTTAAAAATCCAATAACCGGGTAAAGAAACCGGAGGCAAAATCAGTTATCGGAAGATAGGCTGAAATGGTCTAAGATAGTGATAGTCAAGCTTTCATAACTCGGTCAGATTTAGTCGCAGAAGAGAGGGACATTTTGTTTACAATTTTACAGCCCGAAAAATATTTAACGAAAGATGATAAATAAGACCGAGGGACTGTATAACAATTAAGCCAGTTATTTATTAGCATTATACTTATTGACTCAAACAACATAAAATACGATTATTCACGTCTGTATTATCTAATTTCTTCATATTAAACCGGATTCGACAAATGACTCGATACGTTCCACAAATATTTATTTTCACATCACATTAGCATAAATACAGACATAAAACGCATCACGAATAAGAATACAGACGAATAACTGTTGCTAGAACACATTTAACAGAATTCTGGAAGAACATAAAAAACGGTTTAAAAGAAAATGATTAAAAATTTATATAAGGAACATCATATTCTGAACTGTCTCAGCCTATTCTGTTTCGTTGCCGGCTGCTCGTTGTTGTTTCTGTCTGCCATTGTGTCGGAATCACCAGCACGGAAATCTTACAGCAAGTGCGGCGGAAGTGCTTTTGGGAGCAGAAAAAAATTTCCCTGCTGGATTTGTCATTAAATAGCCAACAAATATTTTTCTTTAGATGGTTCAGTGGCTTCTGAATGGTTGGTTGTTGGGTTTATTGGAACAAGAGCCATGTTTGGCTATATTGCGCCAAACGTATGGTAGATATACAATGGCTTCTGAAAGATTAGTATCATGGTTGAATGTAGGGGTGGCGCCTGTGGGGTGTCCTGCCCCCCCGTCGGGGAAACATTCTGTACCCCGTTCACACAACGGCCTATTCAATTAGTTGGTATATAAGGATCTGGCAAAAATTTGAGAGGCTCATCATTACGCCTCTCCCCTTGTATAGCAGGTCGTGCCCGCCTGTCGAGGAAACCCTGATCCCCCCCCTATAGAGCGGACTCCAACGCCACACCTGGTTGAACGCTGTTGTTTCCGATGGGAGGTGTCGACTCACTGATCAATATATCGCTGAAAGTCTTATGAACAGTTAAATATCGGCCTATGAATTGATTTCCTGTAAAAAAAACTTTATATACAAATGGTATTTGTTATTTATTTAAAAAAAACCTAAAACCGGTTATTTTGAGCGCTTAAAGCCGCCAGGTTAAACCGGAGGTGACAAAACTTGACTTCCCGAAACTTTCTCGCATACGACCAGTAATGTAGGGTGGGTAAACACCCAGTGGGTAGGTAAATATTCTTGGGGTATTTACCAAAGTCCTGGTTATTTTGAGAAAAAAATTATGAATAGTGATTTACAATGAAACATTTCAAATTCATGAATTCCCCGAAACTTAATAATTGGAAAAAAAATTGCGTATGTTTTCACTTTTTACGCGCGCTGAGATACCACAACTTTATTTAACGTTTTTGAATAAGAAATCTTACTACAGATATCACGCAAGATTTCACCATACCTTCCATCTGTAGAATGTCAGAACGAAGTTAAGGTTCAGGGGGTTGCCATAATTTCCGAAGCGCGTGTGAGCGACTCGCTAAAATTTCCTCGTAGACCGACAAGGTCAAACGCCAACCATACTAACTTAAGTAAAATAAGCGAAACGCTCGCCAACACATAGTCGTAATGTGAATTTTGAACTTAATATGCAATTTGAACACCTGTTTTTAAACCGAGTGAGATGAAAATTGGGCACAGATTTATAATTAATGTTTGCATCCGTGATAGCAAGTTTTATTTATCTAAGCCAAAGGGCTTATGAGATACAAGTACGCAATTATACAGACCGACAGACAGTCAACCCTTTGATGGATTTGGCCCAAAAATTTTATACGGACCTACATTCATGACGATAAAGCCGTGTACCAAATTTAATTCATGTAGCTATTCAAGTTTTTGAGTTATAGTGTTCACATGACCGCGGACAGACTTCCCGTTGACGGATTTTGTCCAAAAGTTGATAGAAACCTACAAATTATGTTTAAAGACCACATACCAAATTTCATCCCCGTACCTCTAATAGGTTTCGAGTTATCGTGTTCACAGACAGACATAATTCCAAAATTGTGTTTTTCGGACTCAGGGAGGTCTACAACGCAGAGATTCGTCAAAATCTCGAATTCGAATTTTTCGACGATTACAATACTTTCTCTTTGTATACGAGACATAACAAGGATAAAAGTTCGCGACCACTTCCAGCGGTGAAAAAACCGGTTCCATCGACCGAAAGACGAAATCGTTTTGGATCGTCCGAGAAAAAAATTCGACGAAATACGTAGTGTGCTACCCCCTTAATGTTATCTTGCAGTCTCATTGAAACTCCGTCACACAGAAATTTTGACATACCAAGGGAACAAAATTCCCCTAGATACGAACCACGCTTTTGATTTAATTTTGTTTAAAGCTTATTCTTGTTAAGTGGTAGCTGATACACATTGTGAAAATAGTATTACATTTTCTAGTACACCAGATAATAACTATATAGTTCGTGTCACAAGTAGAAACTGTGCGGCAGGAAGAAAGATCACAAGGGAAAAAAAAGATACAAATTCAATTTTTTGTCTTCAATTTCGCAAGATCAACGCCTGTACAATTTCTTTCTACAAAATTTTTTTTTGCTCTGTTGGCTAAAAAATACACAAACATCATCTGAAGATGAGAATTTCTTTATAAACAAGTAATATAAAAAAAAAAAATTAAGTCAATTCCTACTTAGGTCAACAAAGAAAAATTTTTTAATAAAAGAAAAAAAACTGAAAAAACTGTATTAACATCAAGTGTCATCCACTACAAGTTTTAAAAAATGTATTTGAACTTGAGTGGATGAATAAAAAGTATTTTATTAACGATTGAAAATTTGAACAAGATATATAAATAAATATAGGGAGAGTGTGAACTAATAGTAAGAATTGAAAAATAATTAAAACTTGGCATACTTGAGAGATAATTTTGATTTGAAATTCTCTATCAAATCAAATGAATTTATTTTGACACTTCTTTTCTATAAAATTATTATTCATATTTCATTTTAGTCTTTTTAATATAATCAGGAATAAAAATACCTTAGCATTTTTTTTTGTTTATTTACATTTTTTTTTTTTTTTTTTTTTTGTAAAATCGATTAGATCGCAAAATGAAAAATCCCATTATGTGCTGTATCAAAAATTTATTAATTCGTCTTGATATTGGAGGGGAAAAAACATTTGTGAATATTTTTTTAATAAAGCACAGACATAACTTGTATTTTCTTTGACTTAGAAATGACTGTGTAACTTCTTGCGTGGAGTTATATTAAAAAATATTCGATCTAAAGCCCTCAGGAAAATTAACACTTTAAAATCTATTGCTTACAAACATTATGGCCCAAGAACAAAGGATCTTATAAACATAGCAAACAATAGTATTTGTAGTCTCTTTTATTACAGTTGCTCACTTACAAATAAATTTTCTGAAACTCAATATAAAGCATGCAATTCAATACAAACTATGGCTCTCAGAGTAGCTCTCGGGCTGCCTAAATGGACTCCAAATATTGTGCTAATGAAAATCGCGGGTCAGGAAGTGCTGTCGGAAAAAATTAAGAGGTTAGCGGCGCAATTCTTTATCAGGCAACTTGCCAACGGAACTCAATCTCCCATTTATGATCAAAATTGTAAACCAAGCATCAAATTAATTAAAAAAGATTATTGCTTACTAATTTGTTTGCAGATCTAGACACTTCTACAAACCATATTATTACCTTTCCTGATACCTTATTTCCTCGAAATAATTTTTGTGAAATTCATCTTTCAGATTTTAGTTTCCAAAATAAAGCTCATCCTGTTTTCCTGATCAAGGACCTCTTTGAAGAAGCTGTATCGGAAAAATTTTATGACTATCATATCATTGCTACGGATGCATCCAAATCACATTCTTTCACTTCTATCGCGGGTATATCTA
The DNA here is from genome assembly GCA_013235015.1 of Araneus ventricosus. NCBI lineage: Eukaryota > Metazoa > Arthropoda > Arachnida > Araneae > Araneidae > Araneus > Araneus ventricosus. The sequence goes on along the minus strand of BGPR01004237.1, from coordinate 105,378 downwards.
ACCTGCACTCTTTTGTTTATAGAATCCACCCCATCAATTCCATCTTTACGGCGGAAGCCTTGGCAATTTGTCAAGCCCTTGATGAACTTTCAGTCACAGATAAAAACTTATTATTGCTGACAGACAGCTATTAAGTTCTTCAAGCTTTAAAATGCCTTACAATCAAATCTCCAAAGGTCATTCACAGATTAGCTTGTAAAATTCTTGTCAGGAAAAATCTTAATCAAAAAATATGTTTGGTGTGGATTCCAGGGCATTCACTAATCCATTGGAATGAAAAGGCGGATTTACTCGCACAAGCGGTCACGGAGTCCCACCCATTAATAGAGTGGATTGCTTCTGAAGATAAAATTTCTCATTTTCAGGCAGTTTCTCTTCAAAAAACGAACCATTCCTTTCAAAACAGCAAATATCAAGAATCTATCGGCGATATTCCCACCATGTTAACTCTTACTCCTTGGCTCAAAAATAGAAGAGAGGACATCATTATTGCACGACTTTTAACTCGGATGATTATTACTCCGGCATTATTGCATAGATTTGGTCTGCGCAATAACCCTCGTTGTCAAATTTGTAATCGTGACAATAACATTGAACACATTATTTTGTTCTGTTCCAAATATTCAAATCATAGGTCAATTCTCTGTGCAAAACTTAATTTTGATCTTCAATTGTGTTCGTCTTTAAAAGCCTTTTTTCAAAACGCTGTTTCTAATAAGCGGCATCTTAGGATTCTTCTCCAATCCCTGAAGTCTTTTGACATTTATTGAGTGCATCGTTTTGGACATTTATTGAGTGCATCGTTTTGGACATTTATTGAGTGCATCGTTGTGGACTTCTATTGAGTGCATCGTTGGGGACATTTATTGAGTGCATCGATTTGGTATTAGGGGATAACGGCCTTTGTTGCTAAAAATCCCATCTCTTCACATTTCAATCAATCAATCAAAAAAAACTTCTTGCGTTTTAGAAAGAATAATCCTGAATTTAATAATACATTGATACTTCGGTTTTCGTCGATAATCCGCCCGAAATCATTCGGCGAAATCCCAATCCTACGAAAAACCGAGACAAATATTTCCACATGAATCAATGTAAACCCAATTAATTTGTTATAGACACTCCAAAATTTTAATAGGGATGTAACGAATAATGATTTGGCCGAATATTCGGCCAAATTTCAAACCGAATATTCGGCGGCAGAATACGTACTTTTGAAAAATATTTTACTTTTGAATAAAATACTGCTCAAATTTTAAATGAAAAAAAAAATGTTTTTTTTATTATTATTTGCACATTTAAAAAAATATTAACACCATGACGCATTTTTTGTCATATTCCAAATATTTAATTCCAATAATAAAATCTGAGAAACCCTCTAAATTTTGGACTTGCTAAACAGAAATAAAAAAAAAAAATGCACAACATGGCAATGAAAAACACACAATAAAATTCAGTGGATAAATTAAAGTTATTTGAAGTAAATTCCTATTTTTATTTTTAAAAAAAATTCTAATAGCTAGGATGGAATATCCTTAATTGGAGTAAAAAAAATCCTGAAAAATGTTCATGATTTGCAAATTTTGCAAGAAAATATCTTTCAACTCCTGGAAGCATAGTATATACTGAGCACTATTTTCTGAAGCTCGTAATATGTATGTATGAAACCAAACAGATTTTTTCCTGTAAATACTGAACAATTATTGTTCTTGCTTCCTAATTTCAGGCTTTACAATAATAAATGATACGCAACATTATTAAATACACTTATGTACAATGCAACTTAAAATTGGGTAAATGTTAGGTTTTTTTAAATAAATGTACTAGATAGTAATTCTGCAATATTCTTTATTAAATACATCTAAAAGCGCATTAAAAAAATTATTACCCTGAATTTATTCAGCCATCCGAATACTAAAACTGATGGGTTTGCGTGGAGTGTGAATGACCTACCTGAATGGATGGGCTGAAAAAATAGAATGGTGTGGAGTGCCGCTACGCCATTTGCATGGAGCAGAGCTCTCGTGAATTCCCAGCTTAATGGTTAAGCTGATATATGCTTAAGGACTGGTAGTGTAAAAGAGTAATTTTTACAGCTTTAACATGCATTCATTGACTTTTCAAAAATTTATTTAGACACATTTTTTTATCCAATTCCACATAACTTTGTGTAGTTTCATTTGGCGAACTTCGATCAATTCTTGTTATCGTTTAAGCAGATTTTACTTAGGGTAGTAACCCATACTCACCTTCATTAGGCAAGTATGGGTTACTTCCTAGAGTAGAAACCAACCCACCATACAAAGACACACCTTCAGTAGGCGATTATGGGTGTTCCAATCCCGGAGGACCTAGGATTGTTCCTTCAATCAAGATATATACTGTTCTTTCTCCTTGAGTGAAGGAAGAATGTTGAAACCCCGGGATGCCATAATGATATTTCTCCTGCACAGGGTTTTTTTTTTTTTTGTATCATCCTTTCTCTTTTCTACTTTTATACTATGAACCGTATTATTATGTCCTGGTGTTATTCCATACCAATTTAAATATTCCTCAGCTTCATTAGTCATTGTTTCAATTGACTTACACCATCCATTTCTAACTCGTGATAATGAATTCCATATGCTTCTTTCATTTTGAGCTTTTATTGCCAAATATGAGAATAAACAATCCCTTGCGATTGCTATATGGAGGGTTCAGAATTAAAGTAAACCAAGTCTGTGAGATTCATTTCTGAGAAAACAAACCTCAAAGTTGATTGGCTGCATTCAAAATAATAGGGTAATTCTAATTATTCTTGCTACCTGGAGGATACAAACTGGATTATGGACTTGAATCATTAACTATAGAGAAAATAAAATATTTCTACTCTACCACTGCAGCAGTGGCGAATCCAGGATTTCGGTCAGGGGGAGGCTGAGGTCATAAAAATTTTGTATCGTCGTAACCTCGTGGCCTTATGCAAGTCAAAGTAATTTAACTTTATTCACCTAGCAATAAGAATCACAAAGGACACTACAATACCTTCGATTATTTAATAAAAAACGAAATGAAATAATGAGCCCAAAAATGTTTCAACCTCATTAACCCTTTGAGGATGGACACACGGAAAATGTGTGGTTCCGTCTCGCCGACATTTTGCAACGCGTGAGGCTGCTCAGGACCGAAAAAGCACTTTTTCTAGTTAAACAGTGTACTTAACCACTTAACAGTTCCCTTTTTCTGCCATATTGTGCTCAAAAATAAGAACATTTTTTATAAGCAATTATGTATTCAAATTAATTTTATAAATCCAAATGAGCTGTTGAAATAGTTACAAGTATTGATTTTTTTAATTTTGGATATTTTTTAATCGCAGGAGAAAAAAGGACCTAAAAATTTGTTTACCTAACCTAACCTGACCTAAAAACTGATTTACACTTGTTTTGTTGCTATCCAACATTAATTAGACTGCTAGAGCCATTTACTAGAAACATTGCAAATTAAGGAAAATGAAAAGGTCGGGAAAATCAGTGGATTGGCTAAGAAAAATGACCTGCCAGAGCGATGTTCGGGCAAATCTGGGAAGTCCCCTTTCCCAGTGCCCAAACGGTGTTCGGGCAAATCAGGGAAGTCCCCTTCCCCAGTGCCCAAACGGTGTTCGGGCAAATCAGGGAGGTCCCCTTCCCCAGTGCCCAAACGGTGTTCGGGCAAATCAGGGAAGTCCCCTTCCCCAGTGCCCAAACGGTGTTCGGGCAAATCAGGGAAGTCCCCTTCCCCAGTGCCCAAACGGTGTTCGGGCATATCAGGGAAGTCCCCTTTCCCAGTGACCAAATGGTGTTCGGGCAAAACTGTTAAGTGGTTAACTGCACTAAAGCTGGTGTGATGCCAACATAACAGTTAAAAGTCACAAGAACCAGCACATATTTGTGACAGTCGGGAGAGAATGTGCCAAGCAACTCGCACGCCCACGTGATAGTTGTCCTCAAAAGGCTAACGCTACACGAACAAGTGGAACGACTACAAAAACACAAAAATTTTTGAGCCTGTCAAATCAGAAAGCAATATTGCCATGTTTTATTTTTTAAAAAACAGATCACGAGCAAACAGTTATAGTGATTTGGAAAAATCAAGAATTTTGGTTTACTTTCGGGGGGGGGGGTGACTGCAGGCCCATAGCACCCCCTGGATTCACCACTGAGCTGCAGTGTTAGTGCAACACAGACAATTCACTTTAACTGTGAATCCTTCACACAGGAAACTTTTCTCTCTGTGGAAAGTGGAGTTCTGGCTTTGCCTTTGCTTCCTAGAGATGTTAATGAAGTGCTATATGTTATATTGAAGTTTATTCATCTATGAGTGGCATAACTAAGAATTTTGGAATACAATCATCAAATATTATTTCAGAGATTTCGTGTTTGAGAAATGAGAAAAGTAGATATTTGTTGCATTTTGTAAATAATAAAGCAACAAGTTTATTTTGCATTCTTCTTTAATGACTGTCCACAGAAACATCCAACACTCTCATCTGGATAAAAATCCTATATTTCAGAACAATGAAAATGAAGTTCAGATCGAAAATTTACTGCTAAGGTTCTAGTTACATCTTAACTATATGCTACCCAACCATTCATTGTGGTACTCAAACAAAGGAATTTGTTTCCTTTTAAGCAATTCATTAAATGCAAAGCCTCTATCTGTACCTGTTTAGACTAAGATCACTCAAACTTCATTTTCTTGTGGCTCCATTTTAACACGGAAAAGTTTTTCCCAAGATCCTCGGAAAAATAGATTTCTAAAATATTGTATAAATATTAGTGGCGAATACGGGAGGGGGTTCTACGGGGCTGCAACCTTCCTCGGACACTAGAATTCTTGATTTTATTTAAAATCACTACAACTGTGTTTGTTCCTAATCTCCCTTCATATAAAAATAAACGCGACAAAATTTCTTTCTAGCTTGACAGCCCGAAAATTTTACTGCTTTTTGTAGTCATTCCCCTCGTACTTGTATGTTGATGCAGTCGAAAACGTTTTTTGGCTAGTTATTTCAATGTGTTTTTATTAAATTATCGAGAGTATCGTAGTGTTCTTTATGATTCTTATTGTCTGGGGAGTAAAGTTTGTAAAGATAAAGTGTTTTGGGCATAATGTTTGACATTCATCATGACGATACAAAATTTTTATGATTTCAGCCGCCCCCAGACCTATAACCTGGATTCGCCACTGATAAATATAGAACATTAATTCATATTACATTCAATTCAAAGCACATTTTATTCATTTATAGTATTAAACAATTAATAAAATTATAAATTAACAATTTTTACAAATTGTTTAATTAATTAATTATATTAGCACAAAAAATTACAGTACTAATGTGTTGGGTGAGCTTGTTTGCTTTTAGATGAAAAATTGAATTCATAAGCACTTTTTAGAAAATAAATTATAGACTAATCTATCAGAAATGCTATATTATTTTACATAAATAAAGTTTAAAATTCATTTAATAATATAAAGGTGCCAATTTTCGGTAAATCCACCATTTCTTTTCCATTATAAATAAAAGTTGTTTTCTGGTAGCATCAAAAAACACACTTTGAAGCAGTTAATATTAAAAGAGGTTTATTTCTAAGTGGTTTCTGCACAATTATAATACAACGGTTTAATGTACAGATCATATTAGATTGAATTTAATTCAAACTAGTAAGTCCAACAATTATAAATTAAATTTCCCAATATCTAATTTAAGATGCAATCTTCTCTGCAGCTTGAACACATTTACCCATGGTTGCAGACGCCCTACTAATAGAATTTGTCATATAGAAATCTTTCAAAAACTTTAATGTGGTATCTAAAGCACTTGAATCTACGCTCAAAGGCTGATCCTGAAAAGGTAGAAAGAACAAGAGTTTTAGAGAAATTATTATAAAAATTATAGATTCGAAATCGCTAAAACATGCAAAATTGGAAAGCCAATAAACAGTTTTGAAGCAGCTTAACCCTTTTTACGGAAACTTCTAAAAATACGTCATAAATACACAGGAATTATTTTTTCAACAAACACTTTTCAAAAAAGTATATTTAAGTATCCATTTCTTTTATATTCAATTGGAGGTAGCACGTATCAAGTGTTCGGTTGACAATGCAACCTTTTTTTATTTTCAAGTCGGACTCGAAAGTAGTTTTTTGCGATGTCAAGAAAAAAAGGGTTAGCAAATTATTTATCAACTAATATACTTGCATTTAAAAAAAATATCAATTAATACAATTACAAGTATTTTATCTTTTTGTTTTTTTTTTTTTTTTTTTTTTTTTTTTGAATTTCACACAATTTTAGATTTTGATAATTTTTCTTGCATTTTGCCCCTCAATTGGGACACTAGACTTAGGTGGATACTAAAACATAAATTTTTCAGTGTGGATATTTTTTTTAGTAATTTTCTAGTTGATTTCATGACAAGTAATATTAGTATACAAAATATTATTGAAAAAATGTATGTTGGGCATTAATAGCTTAATAATGATTTTAATTCACACTTTCCTAAAAAAAAGTCACACAATTTAGACTGAAAATTAGAATTATAAAATATTTATAAAGCTTTTAAAATTTCCAAGAGATAATAAAAAAATTATAATTAATGAATAAAAATACCACAGTTAATTCAGAAACTTATTTGTATCAGACAATAAGAAAACCAATAAGTAAGAAAGTAATGTAAAAATATTTCATCTTAAATGAAATATATAAAAAATTTGACAAGATAAATATTTCCTTGAATTCTCCTGAAAAGTAAAAGTCATAAATAAATTCTACTTGATAATTCATACTTACTGATATAACAGCTGAACTCTGCGCAAAGAAATTCGATTCTTCAACTTGATTATAACGAGTAAGGTGAGGAGCAATCTGAGTCATACGATGTCTAATTTCAGATATATTATCATAAGGTAACTTATGACCGGCAATCTAGAGACAAAATTAGTATCTTTTTAAATAAGTAATAAATTTAACTAGAATGCTATTTGATGCATAAATAACAACAAGTCGGTTTGAATAGAAAAATAAATATTTTGTTAAAAAGCCATGATTAATTTTTAAAAACTTTATGCTACCCAAATTCTTATATGCTTCTAATTCATACCAAAATTATCAAGCAAAAAATGAATATTAGTAATGAGAATAAAATCAGCACCATTTCTAAGCTTTCTCCCTCCCCCTGACAAAATTTATATCTAAAATGGAACATTATCAGTCAACAATTCAAACTACATATAGCAGAAGAGAAAAATAATATAATTGGAAGTACAATAAACTCTTGATTATCCGGCATTCAAGTATCCGGAAAGCTCAACTAACTGGAAAAATTAGAAAATGAGTTTTTCTAAAAGTTTTACATCTGCGCGCCAAAATTTAGCAAGCGCGCTCCATTCCATTCACGCGGACAATTTATTTCTGGAATGCAACGTTCGCTCCGCACGGAGGGGCATAGAAGGGGGAAAAAAAGCAATATACAGTACTGTGACGTACATAGACTTGCTTTATCGGGGGTTCAAAAGCAAAAGTGAGAACCTAAAAAAGGACCTCACCTTTCCGAAAAACACGACCTAAAAACGAAATCGGCAAAAAAAAAGAGGTAAAGGGACAGAATCGATAACAAAAAGCTCATGGGGGGTTACTCCTGATTAGTAAGTCTCTTTCTTTGCCTTTATTTATTTACCCTCCAAATACCGGCAGATGTTGATTCCGCTTACGTAATATCACGTGCGGGAGAATTGGAGATGCGCGTATTGCGCAATAACCCTTGCGATCTTCTAAAAGATAATTAGTTTTGATATTCAATCTGGGATTTGTTTATGATCACTTAAAAGAGTTTTATTATACTTTCTGAGTAGAATATTTTTCGATTTCGTCGGTTATTTGCATATGTTTATATTTTTACAATCTATATATTTACGGTAAAAATTCGTCTACAGATCATATTTTTTTTTTAAATCATCAGTGTTAAATTAAAATCTTCATAATATATTATGTAAATACAATGTTATAGAAGATATCGAAGTATTCTTAAAAATTATATTTAATGCACATTTCAAGATGACAAAAACAAATTATTTGGCAGAAAAAATCTTTTTTAAAAAAAGGCTACAATCTGCCCCCCTCCATTTTTCCCGTCACACTCAACTATCCGGACTTTTCAAGTATCCGAAAATCGGCGTTTCCCGAGCATGCCGGTTAGTTAAGCTTTTACTGTAGAACAAACCGAGCTACTATACAGGCCCATCACAACAAACGCTCAAATGTAATTAAATAATTTATAATGCTATAGAGTACTGTAATTATAATTTTCTCATTGATAATTATAGTATTGCATAACATTTACAGCCTAATAATGAAGACAAAATTTCGTATGGGGAAAAACCTTAGTCTGCTACTCTCATTTCAAATTGGTTAAGTTCTTATTACAATACTTCTTTTTACAAAATTTAATTTTGAAATAATATCCACAGCAAATTATATTCAAAATAATACACTGAATACAGTATCCCCAATTACTAATAGGCTCTGCGGCAGATAAAAAAAATCCAGAAAGTGAAGAATTAGAAATAGCCTGAATTCAACTTGCCCCAAGTTTTGATATTCTATTGAATTGGATTTTTTGGAATGAGTCATAATCATAGTGATTTTACTTGCTTATTATGATGATTATTTACTTCCAAATTTACAATTTCTTTTCCATTTTGATATCAAAACTTTTTTTATTATTTTTAGCTTCTTGTCAGAGTATGTTTCACTAGACACCAAGTCACTATGGAATGTTGCTGCTGCACCATATTCTAGCATTCTGGTTACTTTTCATCTTTAAGCAACCAGTATTCTAATTCTACCTAATAAAGGCATTTCACGGCAAGTGAATTTTGTAATTGTATGCCAGTGTAATATATTCATGTAATATTTTAATTTTTTTAACTTTCTTTAATTATTTTTAACGACACCTCATTTTTAATTACTTCTACTTCCATCGTAATAAGCGTACTTCTACTTTTACCTTGAATCACGAGTCTTCCGGGAAAATCCCCTCTTTTGGGTACTAAAACTTTCTGCGCATTCCTATCTGCCTTTTTGATTTCAACATGTAACCTGACACAGGGTTGCTACTCAAGCAGGAGAATCAAATTCCCTGACTATTCCAGGAGTATTCTCAAGAAAATTAAAATCAAGCGTGTTAATATGTATTGGTCGGGGTGAAGGTAAAATAAGATTATATCAGTTGGAAACACTGAACTTATCCAATTACAGATGCGAGTAACTAAAAAATTCCACTTTTGATTCCCCTCCCAAATCTTCTTTCAAATCAAGTTTTTCAAAATCTTTAAAAACTATAAAACTTTTGCATAGTCAGCTACCTTTCTTTTTTAACAACTGCATAACAAAATTCTCTTAATTTTACTTTTACCCGCACGAATATGCAAGAAATCTCATATTAATTTCAAAAATGATCCTGAGTTTATATTAAAATATCTGAAATAGTTGAAGTTGAAGTAGTGAAGGAAGAGGAATCCTCTCCCTCTTCAAAAAAAAGTATAAATCAAAGTGTCAAGTAAAGCTAGTTCAAAATCTAGCTTAAAATACAGAAAGAAAGATTTCTTTGACAAAAACTTTATTAATGTAAACATAAAAATACAAATTAAATTTAAAATGTTTAAATCTTAATTTATAATTAACATAAATTTAAAGAAAATTCCTTTTTTAGCAATTGCCGCAAAAATTTTCACCGACTTTTCTCTGATTTTTTGGGTTAATTTTCGAATTCCCTGACTTTTCAAGGATTTCCAGGTGGCATTGCAACCCTGCCGACAACAACAGCACACTGCTTCGTGTGTTACCTCTTTAATTTTCTGGCCATGTATACTTGTATAATACGATTCCTTCAACTGTTGAAAAGTAACCTATACTATTGTCTATGATGGAGTAAAGGAAGATTGAATCAACTGACGTCTTTTCCTTGATCCAGATGCTCTAAACTTCATATTTAATAATAATGTATCATTTATATATAAGGAGTTTTACCATCTTGTGAACACTCCTAATCATCACAATAAAATTTAACTGTCTTTTCATTTTAATCCCCAGGATGTCCAATTATTTTGATCTTATAACTTTCAGGTTAGAAAATTTGGTTTTTAAAGCGAGTTAACAGATCTTTTTTATATTTAATCATATCTCTGAAATCTTAAGAATACTTTATCCATTTTTGTCAAGAAAATATACACATAAATACGAGTTATCTGTTTTTGAATTGAGCATATAAAACAGAAAAAGCCGATTCCACCATTCATAGGATTAACCAACTTGAATCATCCTTATTGCCTCAACAGTGTTATTCACAGTAGGACTTCGTGTTGAATGTCATCATCTGCAAAGTGTTTTGCGTCTAAGATGTTGTTTTAGTGGACCAAACAGATGAAAATCGCTTGGGGCTAAGTCTGTTTAGTCAGTGCTACAGAATCCACCTTACAGCCCAGACTTAGCCCCAAGCGATTTTCATCTGAAGACGATGAGATGATGACGACATTCAACACGAAGTCCTACTGTGAATGAGACAGCAAACCAAAGAATTTTATGCAGCTGGAATTGAGGTGCTGATAAAACGATGGGATAAGTGCATCAACATTGGTGGGGGTTATGTTGAAAAATAAAACCGTTTCCAAGTGATTATCATGGTAAATTATTTTTTTCTTATCTTTTGTGACTTACTTAATCACTTACCCTCATACTTATAAATTACAGTAGCATTATCACCCATTTAGTTCTTTTAGATTTAAAATGAACTCCCTTGTCCCTGTGAATGACCTTTCAAAATGAAATGTAGGTATGATTCACATACAACATTAACCTGTTAACACCCAAATTGACTAAAAGCATAAATTTCAATAAATCTCTATTAAATTATGTTTAAAACATCAAGATTAAGATAACTGTAAAGTGAAATTAAACTCTGAAAAAAATTGATGGGGGTCTTTTCTTTATTTTTTTCAGAAAAATATTTTAAAAATCGGCAGAAAATCATTTTAAAAAATTTTATTTACATAAGTATTAAAGATATTTAAACTATGGTAAAATATCAAAAAATAAAGATTACTTTCTAATCCCTTGCATTGACTAAAAAATGAATCAAAGGAAAATTCTGAAAATTTCAAAATGACAATATTTTGATTTCAAAATCTGGCTACCTAGTGGTATATGCCCGGTGAAAATTTTTTGCAGTTTGGAAGTTACCTACTGGTTTACTAGACAAAGCAAAAATGAAACAATGGGAAGCCTTTTGTTAAGTTGCGGAAGAGAAATCTATCTGTCCAATAAATAGGATGCTGGGCATTAATGGGTTAAAATGTCTAATTAGTTGGTAACTCGTTTACAAAAGCAAATAAAATTAAGCGAGGAGAAGCTACAACACAAGGGGGGTCGCTGTTGATATTTTCTTAAGAAAACAATAACAAGAAGAAATAATTTAGTTATTTGAAGACTGAGAAGTAAATTGTTATGCACAGGAAGCGAGTTTGCCAATATTACTTGTTAGTCTCGTAAAGTAGAGACAGGCAGCTTGAATAATACTACTTATGAAGAGTTGCTGGATAAGCTAAAAGCGTCCTGGCTTATTGCATGCAGTGGAATTTCTATGAGATGGAGCATTTTTAGAAATGACGAATCGTATGATTTAAAATAGACATTTATTAGACGACCACATTTAAGAACATATTTACATATCACATCTTATAGTAAAGCAACAGCTTACAGCTGAAGTCTCTCCAAGAGAGAATGCTTAGAGAACCGTAGGTCTCTCTCCTTCCCCTCTTTAAAGACATAGTAGAGACAAGTATATATACTCTAATAATCATCTACATATCAGCTGCGGGAATCGGATAGACAAAGTCATACGATTCCGATTAAATAGCTGTTAAAAAATGGATGTCAAGTGAAGTGATTAATTTAAAGAAATAATGCTTCAAATCTTAGAATAAAGGTACGAGAGACAATTTAGAAAAGATGCAAGCTTCTTAGCTTAAAATGCAGAATTTCCCAACATAAATTAAGAGAGAATATAATATGATAGATAGGAAGGACAAAATTACCTCTGATAATGCTCTAATTACTTTCCAGTCTTCCTTGGCCATGCCAGGGGGTGTCACAGCTTGCAAAGTCTGCTGAGCTCTGCCTTCTGTATTTACAAATGTTGCATGCTTCTCAGTATAAGCTGCACCAGGTAAAATCACATCAGCTATTTCAGCTCCTTTATCACCATGATGTCCTTCAGAAAGGAATAACAATGAAACTCATATATCCTTTTCAAATTTCAATCCTGTGTTGTATGACATTTTTAAAATTTTTCAAACAGGGTTGCGTAAATCTATATAAGTGAATGCAAGGAATATAAGATAAAGGAGTAAAAAAATAATAATAATAATAATAATTCTGAACTCAAATGTTTAGTTCAAAATAATTAAGTAATAAAAACTTATTCAGAAACTTTCCTACTTCAAAATTCATCCAAAATGTAGCAAGTGAATTATGTTATTAAAATAATCAAAACTAATTTCTAAGAGTTAAAAATCCAGCTGTTGCAAATGTCATCACTGCATAATGTTAAGGCAATGTGCACGACATAAAACGCTGATCGACATTTGCATGATAAAAAATTTATTTAATATACGCTCAAAAAATACATTTTACTTGAAGCAAGAAGACAGCTTTATTTTTGATACATATTAACAGCAATTTTTCATGAACCCCTTTCCAAACTGATACATATGAGTTTCTTAGGCTCTAAATTACATAGACGATTATGTACCGAATGGCCATAATATTAAGAACACCCTGTCATACAGTACTAATTATATTAAACACAATCTAGCCTTGACAACAGCAGATATGCTTCTAGGCAGGGACACTACAGGCTACTGAAACTGTTCAGGAAACATTCTATATCCTTCCTAACAAAATCGAATCTCTTAATTTCCTTAGATTGGACGGTGTTGTTTCGGAAATGTGAAATCCTCCCACTTCATCCCACAAGTGTGCCACACATGGACCTTGCCATCGGTGTGATAGGGAAGAAATCTGAACCATCAGCCAGACAATATTTGTCCACTTTTCAAATGTTCAATCTCTGTGATTTTATGCCCACAATAGTTGCTTTTTCAATTTTGCAGGAAATCAAAGTAACTTCTATAGTTCATTGGCTATTAAAATTAATTTATTGCAAAACCCATCTCGTAGAGAGTATAGATATGATTTGCAATGATCATTAGTTGCACTGTGCTAATCCATAACACATGCCGACTGACTCGCCTCTAGGGTTTAGAGCCTTAACAAGACAACCGGTGTTGTATTATCTGTTATTTATTGCATTGTAGCTTTTGTGTTTTTACAACCTGTGTCAGCCATCTGGCACCTCTTCCATTCACAAACAATTTCAACCCATTATTCCGATTTTTGCTTTAAGTTTTTTGGGCTTAACTGACTTATTCTGAAGACTCAAACCATTGTTGTACGAGAAAAGCCAAAGAGATTAGTGGTTTCAGAGATAGCAGGAAAGATCCTTCCAACTTCCACAATTATGTCGTGTTCAAAGTCCTTAAACATCTTGTTTCCCTCCAAGAACATGCTAATTGCAATGTTTACTGGTGCTGCAAACTAGGAAATTTTTTTTAACCCTGAATATGATTTATAATGTCAGCGCATGTGCTACAGGGATGAGGCGGAGTTTGTGCGAGTGGTGTTCCTAATATTTTGGTGATTCAGTGCAACTCAAAAGTATTTCCAATGCAATTTAAAAAAACGTTTTAGATCAGAAAAGGAATTTCAGTTCAGTTCAAATATCTCCTAGATAACATTAAGTCAGCCTATCTGAAACAGTAGCAAGAAATTGACACTTGACACGGACGAAGAACTTTTCTAGATTTAAAAATCAGTTTATTTAATCTAGGTTACCATATAATTGTACGAACGTTGCTTTGTCATATGTTAAAATCACACGACATGAAACATTTAAACATTACTAGAATGGGCTCATTTAGAGAACCCCCTGGTTACAGAGATAATAGTCACTAAATTCTTAACACAGAAGAAAATAAAAATTATTAAACATTGTGAGTTCCTAATTTAATACGTGTGTTTAAAGCATAGGATATTGTTCGCTCCAACTACAAGTTTAGCTCCTTTTCTAATTTATAGCAACCCTTTGACGCTGCCATCTTGCATCTCTGTCAGAGTTAGAAGAAGTTGTTTGGTTTTCATGTCTGCAAGTCGTATGAGCATCGGAGCTCGCCTATGTATTTCACATCATGTTTTTATTAGATATTGAAACGCATATCTACTCTACCACATGGATAACGCATTGGATTATACATATTCAAAATTGTTTTAGTATTTCACAACGCATTCACTTCATGTGTGACATCACAGTTACCATATTCAATTTTATTACTATTGTTCGCAACTGGCTCTTGCATGAACATATTCAACTTATGCCACCAGGCAGCAGCCATTGAATTTATATCTGTATATATTGGAACAACCTGTATATATGTAAATAAATCATATAATATAAATAATCAATACAATCCGCTCAATTCGACGAATAAAACGCAAACAGATATCAATGCAGCCATTTTGATCAGTAAATTTAAATCTCCATCAACAGTTAAAAGCAAATACTCAGGCAGAAACCCCCAAAACAATTTTAAAGTTAATTACATGTTTTTCTATATGAAAAGATAAAGTTTTCTCTTATATATCTTCTATGGCTATTTTATATTAAATTTATTAAACAAATCTTGGTGCAGCCAAGTTTAGTTAAATATCAAATTAAAGTAATCTGGCAAATTAACTAATTATCAAATTAACTATTAAAATTAACTGTTTGATGAATTAAAATTAACTATTCAGTTAAATAAAATTAAATATTTAATTAATTTTGACGATATCTTCACTAAACCTTTTTTATGGCTTATAGTATATGCCAGCAATCTTAATCTTGTAATTATCTAATAATTATGTTAATTTAAATAAAAATTATTGTGTCTATGTATATATGCTCCACATCTCCTCCTAAACCACTGGACTGATTTCAACCAGAATTAGCACACTTTTTATTTAAGACAAGAGAAAGTTCCCCTTCAAATTTTCAAAGCCCAAAAGTTACTTAAAATTTCAGTTAATTAAAAATTAAGCAAGTCGTTTTTCCGCGATATCTTTGGAAAACATTATCTCACGAAACTATTTTTACACCTTCAGTGACAAAAATTTCATTTCCATTCAATTTGTTTCTCTCATTTTAATATTTTTTAAAATTAATTTTATACAGAATTCGCAACAATATTCATTATTGTTGAAGAACAAGCATAATTCGAATATATATATAGTTGCCAGAATACATTCACAGAATTCTGGACGAATGCTGAAAGAAAATTTTAAAAATAGACTATAACAATTTATATCAGGACCAACTAATGATTGATTTATTTTCATACTTTAAATTGATGAATAATTAATTAGTTAATTTAATTGTTTCAACATATTCATTGAAACCTTTCTTTTACTGTAGTAATTGTTAATAAAATTTGAAGTAGCTATATAACAACAAATAATTTATGGAGAAAATGGCTGTTTTTAAAAATTGTTTGTTTCAATTGATATTCCCATTTTAATTAAAAACGTTTCAGATAAGAAAAAAAATTTGTGTATTATAATTTTCATACAATAGTAGTTTTTACATTAGAAATATTAGACATGAAAGCATTTTAATCCGGAGCAAGCCAGGTATATCAGCTTGTTTACTGTACAAAAAGTGGGAGTGAATGCGGCTGATGGGAGCTCATAACTTCTAAGTAATTTTTGCTGTCAAAAAACTTTCAATATAAAAGTAATTTGTTATGATAAGGTGATAATTCCCCTAATTGAAAGTTTCTTTCTATCTTCAATCTGAGCAGAGTAATGGGGAAATGATAAATTGGGGGGGGGATTGATTAGCGCTCTTCAGCTCATAACTTCTAAGCAATTTTAGCTCACAAAAACTTTTAATATAAAAGTTGTTCGTTATAAGGTGATAATTCGCCTAATTGAATTTTTTTCTAAAAATTTGTAACAGAACTATGGGGAAATGATAAAATAGGGGAGGAGAATGAAAATGGCATTTTAGATCATAATTTCTGAAAAACTGTAGCTATCAAAAAAGTTTCAATACAAAAGTTTTTTTATTATGAAGAGGCAATAATTTGAATATTTTTAGTTATCATTCTATCTTCAATCGTAGAGGAATTATGGGAAAATGAAATTTTTAGTCCCCCACCATTTTCACTCCCTTTTAGCTGGTTAGCCAATCTACAAACTCGGCCAATATTTTCACCGACCTTGCAACATATCCCTCGCTGGTTAAAATCTAATCAAAATTACTCTAGTTATCGTGTTCACAAGATAACATGGGCAAAAGCGTTATATGTATACGTCTCTACTAATACTAATAAGGAAAATAACATTTCGCCCTCTATTCTCATAAGGATTAGAGCTGCAAGAATGAAAGCAGGTGGAAGAGACTGCAAATGACGAGAGCTTTCCAACAAGGGGTAACATGCATAGGTTAAAACGTACTTTAAGTTAGGGGGAAAGGAGGGGGAAATCACTTTTCAGCTCATAACTTCTAAGCATTTGTAGCTATCGAAAAGGTGTAAATACAAAAATTGTTTGTTACGATAAGGCGATAATTCGCCTAACTTGAATTTTCTTTCTATTTTCAATTGTAAAGGCTTTATAGAGAAATGAAAATTTCCACCCCCCCTTTGAGCTGGATAGCCCATCTACGAACTCGACCGAGATTTTTACTGTCCTTACAACATATCGCAGGCTGGTTAAAATTAAATCAAAATTACTCCAATTATCGTGTTCACAAGATAGCATGGGAAAAAGCATTATACATATATGCATAAACTTTTTAACGAAGAATGGTTTTGGGTTCTAGGGGTCATGATCGATGAAGATCTGCAGAAATTTTTTCAAAGTCGTGTCATGAGAACCATTGCAATAGGTAGACTTCCTGTAAGGAATCTACCTAATAAAATACTACAAAAACTGCATGTTATCATTTTTAAAGAAATGACTACCTGAATTCATAAATAAAAATGCACTATATACATTATTTTTAATAACAAAAATTACAATAAAGCAGAATTTTAATCTGTTTGAGGAAAGTAACCAAAATTCAAATAACTGAAATTAAAGGACAACCAATTACTTTTAAATAATAATTAAGTCATTTTAAAGAATCACATCTTAATTTCAAAAAAAAAAAAAATCCAAATTCTTTCAGAACTTAAAAACTACAAGTATTCAAACAGAATCCATATTCACCTTGATACACAATAAAGCAGTCTTTGGGAAGCTTTTCTCGAGAAATTACACCTTCATCTGCACCAAGTAAAAATAAAAATTTAGGTTGTAG
>BGPR01004237.1:70324-87891 GCA_013235015.1 Araneus ventricosus | reverse complement strand
AAAAATTAAGCCAATTTAAAAGATAATTGGTTAGCCTTAATGCAGGGTGTGGGTAAATTGTCAGAACTTCCTCACCTCATAACTTTTGATCAAAGAAGTCAAGTACAACTAAAAATTATTTTTTATCAACACAAACAAAGTTAAGTAATCACCACATGGCAGTCTTTTGTTGCATGTAATGCTTGCCTACAGGCATTTGAAAATAAATTAGTGGCATAGGAGTTCAGTTGGAACCATTTGAAAAGTCCGTTATAACCGAGGGACTGTCATATCCCAAGTTCGTTATATCGGGGTTCGACTGCATGCATAAAACAACAATCTTACCCGATGAAGAATATTCAGAGTTTTCCAGTAGTCGAATTTTTGACATTTAAGAGCTATCTGCTGCACAAGAGCGTGAACAGCAGCACCATCAGGCCTTTGTAATGCGTCACTGCCCAAGACAATCATGGGATGATTAGCTGCAGCCAGTTTCTGCAAAAATATAATTAATAATAAAAATCTCGGCAATTATTTCTCTCCAAAACAAAATTCCATTTTGATACACAGGTTTGTTTAACAGCAATATTAATGTCATAAGATTAACATATTGGTAAGTGCATTAAGTAAAATAAATTTTCTCTTATTGGATAGTTTGGAAAACTTTCAAATACTTCTCAATTGACAGAATGTTGAATATAAGAAATTCAAATATCAAGACAACAAAATGTTATACATAAAGACGGGTGCCAATTAATTATTTAAATAATTAAAAAGGATTAACTTAAACTTGCAAATCAGCAGAAGGTAGATTCGAAAAGACTACTTGTAGGTTTGCAAGCTGCTTTTCTCGTCAGTGGACCAAAAGGCAATTCATAACCTGCAGTATGCAGATTAGCAATAGTATGATTTTCTAAATTACCGCAACTGAAATATACATCATTAGCAAGAATTAAATTACATTTAAAATTGCTGAGAAATGAATAAATAAAAAGATGAAGCAAATAATTCAGGTTCAGCATATATATGTAAGCCTAGTATATTCTATCTAATTTATCATTTCAACTTTCAGAACATTTTATCCATTACAAGATTGACTTTTTAAAAAAACCATAGATCAAATGCACAATTGTAATGCATCTACAGATTATGTTATTAATTGCAAATAAAGACTCCATTAGATCAATTTTACTGTGCAATATCACATTTTGTGTCATAATATCAGCCCTTTCAAATTGAAGAAATTGTGCCAATTCTCTATGTGACCAATTCCGCTAAAGCAGACACAAACTGCCAACCTACAAGTTTTTAAATTAACATTTAGCCATTAGATAGGTATTCAAGTTTCTGAAGTTGAAGAGTTGGCAGAAAGCTAGATATCACATTTGCGATGATATAAAATTTCAGCATTTCCAGAACTAAAAATCAAATGATGGACTTGCTGCGACTTAATAATATTTCCCTCTATAAATTTTCAAGAGATATTTTATTTATCTGATTATTAACATAGTCTGACCTAAACATTTTATTCTTTTAACTATTCTATAAAAAAATTCTATTAGAATATCATTAATAATAATGTCAATTTCTAGATTAATTAGATTATCATCCTAAATTTCAACTACATTAGAGTATTTGGGAATCCTGAACCACTGCCAGACGATGAAAATGACACCTGAATAGACATCTTCCCTAAAAATTAGCAAATTTAATGTACCCACATGCACAGCAGAACTTGGATGGAACTGAAACCCAGGCAACTCCAGTCCTGAAGCCGAGACTCCATCATCAGAATACCACAGTTCCATCAAATCTCATGATAAATTATTTAGTAAACTAAATTAAAACTCCTTATTATGTTATATGAGAAACTTAAGTGAGGGTACAACATCAACAAAAACACGAAAATATTTGAAAAGATATATCAATAATATATTGGACTTACTTTAGCAAATTCGTGTCTTCCGGAAGCAATATCTTTCAGCAAATTTGGTGAGTCACCTAAGTGCTGCAAGAAGAAGGAAAAATGTATATATATATATATATATATAAAAAGGAAATATTTCAACAATATGTGAAACTTACAGTTTAAGAAATTCTTTACAGGCACCTTAATTATAAAAAATACAGAAATTTTAATTGATTTTGATGAGTAAAAATATAAGAGTTAGCAAGAGTTAAATAACATTTTAAACTGCCGAGAAATAAATAAATAAAAACACGAAGCAAATAATGCAGGTTAAACAGATCAGAAGAAATAATAATAGAAAACATACTTGAATAATTTGTGATTCATTTAAATATAATAAAATTGCTTTCAAAAGCTTTATATGTTCCTTCATCTGCTAATAAATAATATAATAATCTGCTAATAACTGGACAACTAGCAATTGTAAAAATCAAGAAAGATGATCGAGACAGGAATTTTAAAATGTGACAAGAGGAGAAAACAAACAAATATACAAACAGTTTCAATTACACTGATAAAAATAGGAGTGAATGAATATGATTCTTGTAAATATTAAAAGGATCTAAAATTTCATTAATATCTGATATACAACCAACCATTCTCCCAGTTTTATCTTTAACTAAGTTTATATTAGTTTTATATTAGAAAGTACTTCTTTAATTTTAACAGATAAAATAAATTCAAATTCAGCGCATTAAATCAGCATTTCTAAGGTGAAATACACTGAAATTAGAGGAATTGAATATCGATAACAGTTTTACACCAGTAAAACAATTAACACTATTTTATACAGAAACAAAATATATTTATCAAAGCTTTGATGAAAATCAAATCATAAAATATCAAAATGACTTAACTTTTTAGGTTCTTTTAATAAACATAGTTAAAAACAATCATGCAAAATAATATTTTACTCACATCATAGTCATAGGTCAAATTAAGCTTTGGTCCAATAAGAGCAACATCTAACTCATTATGTATCCAAGCTTTCCTAATTCGAGCATTGAAAATAGGAGCTTCGTATCTTGGATTAGTTCCAATTAGGAGAAGAAGGTCAGCCTGCTCTACACCAGCTATTTTAGCATTCAATAAATAGTTACTTCGTAAATCACACCTATTCATTGAAAAGTGAGATTTATTTTTTAGTTAACATATATAATGTTTGCATTTTTTGAAGGAAAAAACTGCATTTCAAGATAAGGTGAAAATTTGTGATTTAAGAGGTAAACAATAATAAGAAATTAAAAGTGATGCATTATGATATCACAGAAAAAAGATGGTGTTGGTTTCTTAGAGTTCTCTGTTAATTTATTATAAAAATAATTTTTTATGATAAATTTAAATAATATATAATGAGATAAGATATTGTAATATTTAATTAAAGGTACCAAACTTTTATTTCCTTCATAAGACATACGAAGCATATACATACATGGAAAATTTGTGGATATAAGCATTTAAACATTGGCAAAAGCTTCATCTAGCAACAATCAACTATCTTTAAAAAAAAAAAAAAAACATGAATTTAATATCTACACGAACAGTTTCAAAATAAATGCTGAATTCAACATATTTTTAACAATTATATTTCTCAAACTTCATTTTAACCAACATAAAATATCAATGATTTTACAGAAATTAGAATTTTTGATACATTTTTAATTATATAGAAGGAAAGAAAACGAAGTATTATTTAAAGAACTAATGCAGGGTTCCCACTCTTATTGAAGAAAAAAATTCAAGGATTTTTTAAGAAAATTCAAGGACCTTTTGCGGAAAATTCAAGGACCTTTCACGGAAAATTCAAGGACCATAAAATTACATATTGTAGAAATTGTACATAACTGAATTTTTCACTTGAAAAATTGTAAAACGTGTCAATGCACTTAATATTTCAATTGTTCAGATTTTACAGGAATCAAACTACAAATTAAAATAATATAAAAAATAATAATAAAATTAAGTTATAAAAAATTTCAAAAAAACTACCATGATTTTTTTTTATATTTGATGTCAATAGGACAAGAGACAGTGTAGAAGCAATAATGAATAACAATAGAATCTTCCCTCAAGATTGCCAGCCCTCATTGCGGTTTTTGAGGGGGGGGGCAGGGTGCTCAGAGAACTATTTTACTCTGCAGAGGGTGATAAGCGGAGAGGAGAAAAACAAGTGCATTCCCAGAGTATTTTCGGTGACCTTCATATTTCACGTTGAGGAGAAAATGGGGGCGGAGATTATTGGCGGTCGCTTAAAAATTCAAGGACTTTCAAGGACCTCATCCTTTTTTCAATGACTTTCAAGGACCTAATTTCATCAAAAAATTTTCAAGGATTCTCAAGGACTTTCAAGGACCGTGGGAACCCTGTAATGAAATCAATTGGGAAAAAAAATATTTACCCTGAACCATCTGTGGGAAATTTTTCTTCAGTGAAGATGTTTTCACAGCCAATCCTATTCAGTAAATCCTTCAGTGCAACCAATGCCTATAAACAAGCAATTTAAAATTTTATTTTAAGTCTTTCACTACTCAACTAACAACTGTTTCTATAAAGCAGATTTAATCATTATGAATAAGATTTTTTTTTTTTTAGTAAACATATTCAATATACACACATAATCACAAATTCAACTTAATTTTCTGGGAAAAGAAGTTAAAAACAAGATAACAGATATTAACTCATCCCCTGGATCAAAAACAAAATTCTCAAATTATTAGCCAGGATATATATATATCTTTAAAGTTAGAGTTGTTTCCAAGGGTCATTTCAAATGCTCCAAGCATCGCATGACAAAGTCTGTTCCAGAATTAGATATCAACATTCTTAGCTCACAATATCAGGAAAGGAGAAGGCTAACTTGGCGATTTTAGAAACAATGCCAAGAAATGACATAAAATGTATTTTTGCCAGGACATGAATTGTTTAATTACGGAGGAAGAGCAGTATTGTACAACTCACTTCAGTATCCATCAATCCTCCTGCTAGTGCAGCTATTTCATTAGGAGCAACAGATGTCAGCTATAAAACAACAATAAATCAATACACAATGAGAATTACAACAAAAGTTTTGTGTAAAATGTAAGATAACAAAACAAATAAATATTCTAATATAATAAAAGAACTAAAAGCTGATGTTAAGGACACTGCGAAATTCACGGTTTTTATATACAACATCATTCATATACATATATGAACAATGAATGCATTATATTGAATTAAAATTAATTTATTTAAATGCACGAAAATATTGTTATAAAATACAATCATTTGTGATATATCAACAAAATAAACATCTTACTAATCTATTAGAGAAGCAATTTTTAATTTTAAACTTGCAAATTTAAAATTATTGATAAAAGGAGCTTTACAAATCAAGTAAAAAAATGCAAAATATTGTAATAATCCATACTTTCTTCGAGACTCTCAGTAATGCCTCTTCCCAATCACAAGCTGTAAGACTCCCACCTTTAGGCTTACTCATAGGTGTAATAAGTCGTTGAGCTTTCAGACCATCATATGCAAATCTAGTTTTATCAGATATCCACTCTTCATTGACTTCCTATTTAAAAAAATAAACAGAACTCTTAGCATGCACTTCAATAGAGTTTTTACAATGTCGTTTCCAGTTTACACGTGCAAGGATGATTGCATGGATATTCTTTGGATTCCTAGCATTCTATTTCGAGTTCCTCAAAAGTTTAAAATGTTTAAAGAACTAAAAAAGAAAAGTTCTAAATCTTAGCAACTTTCACACAAAAGAAATTATCAAGATTAATGAAATGCATTTTTAGAAATGAATAGGTAAAAATACAATGCAAATATGATTTAGCATTTCTATAATAGAGTAACAGACCCTTTATCCAGCAACACGAAAACCAGAATGACCCGAAAATCAGCAAGCCTTTTACCAACCGAAACTTTTGGCTGGCCTCCGTTTTCCGTTATTCTCTCTTCGTTCCTCCGCCCAGGGACGAGTTTCTTCGACCTTTTCTTATATTTTGCTTAAAATATCCGCCCTTTGACCGCCATGGGAGTCTTTTTCAGCTTTTTTTTGCTACACTGAGAAGACCCCTCTTTAGTACGCACTTTGGATACAATCCTCTACATATTTTCCTCTTCCAATCGGCGATGAACAAAGTCACGATTACGTCATCCCCTACTCAGTCAGGTTTTGTATGACAAAGAAGAAAGGGAGAGAAGAAGAACGCGTGCGCTATTTATTTGCAAACCAATCAAATGCAGCATTAAATTTTATTTTATTCAGCGATTTAATTAATTTTTTTTTTTTTTTGGATTACATCGTTATTTACTTTTTTTTTGGATTGGACCCTAAAATCGGAAAATTCTGAAAACCGGGAGGGTGTCGGTCCCGAGCTTGCCGGATAAAGGGTCTGTTACTGTATTTTAACTTGACTACACAGTTGCAATATAGGAAACTAAAAATAACAGTTATTAGTGCTGGCATAGTAATTAAAAGATTTATATAAAGCTTTTTAAATATTTTCACCGATTTTTTTTTTATTTCTTTTTAAAATATGGTTTTATGCAATACGTAAAAATCAATTTCAAAACAAATTTAAATATAATAGATTATTCACATTAAAAAGAAATTGGAAAATATAATGCTTTTGTACATAAGAATTCAAAACAGTAGATTTTTAATTTAAATTCTTTGAGTTACATTACATCCATTTTTAAGCAGGAAACTGAAATGTTGAGCATTATGTTTGCATAACCAGAGGAAAGTTCGTGCAAATGAAATTAAAAGTAAAGTTTAATAAACATTTTACAGCCATCTTGGAAAAATGTCTGAACATCAGAAATAATTCATAACTTAACAATTAACAGGAGTTCAAAACAAGACATGCAAGAAGGAAACTCATGGGAGTTTAGTTATATTAACATTCCACCTTGAAGCAACATAAGGGCTCTTAATTTTGTGCAGTAATCAGATGACAAGGATGAAACCTGAGCTGGCACCCCCTCAACAAGCTTACACACCACATTAATGAGAGTGTGTTTGACCCACTATATATGATTTAACGTGCAACAGGCCCACATAAATGGTGGATTGGTTAATCTGGAGTCTGCGGTACTGACTACTTCGTTCCTCGTAGGATTGCCAATTCTTTGCCGCCAAGAACGGAGATGAAAGAACATTTGTTTTGGTTTCACAATGTTTTTAATGAGTGACATTCACAGATGAGCGGAAATTAATCTTTTCATCAGTGTTTTGCACATCACGCTATATTGTGCCTCGTTTCCATTGGACTGTTTTGTTCATCTCTTCGATGTGATTAGTCGATTCATTCGAATTTCAATAAAACTTCATTTGGAATTCTTCAGTTTGAATATTGGTTCAGCACTGTGTATGTTATTCAGTATGTGTATGTTATTCTGTGGTTTCTCAATGAATAAGCAAAGCTACGAGTATTCCTCTATGCTGAAAGAGAAGCCACTGATGTTTTTTTAAGTCAAAAAATTTGCCCGGTACATACTTGAAATGCTGCAGGCATTGCGTGAGGAAATTCTTGTTTTTAGAATTTTTTAAAAAACCTAGATTCCTAACATTCAATGAAAAAGCATAGCTACTAGTTTCCTGCTATGCTAAAAGCGAAGCCGTTTATGTTTTTTAAGTTAAAAAATTTGCCCGGTATCCACAGGTATTGCATGCTGAATCTTTCCTTTCCAGGTGATGTATGTGCAAGAGAGCAATAAAAAGTCCACTGCACATCCAAAACAGTATTTGGCAACGGCAAATGAAATTGCACCTTGAAAAATTGGCGAGAAACAGATGTGCACCATAAAATCCAGGTTTACTGGTGGATCTTCAGTGAAATCAGATTTTAAACCTGGAGCCGTCCGGCCCAAAGCCGAGACATACCACTAGGCCACCGGGCCGGAAACTTAGGGGAAGCTGAATGAACTGCACAGAAAGTAAATCAAATCTTTCATATTCCAGTTTGATGTATTTATATTTGTTGGCAGATGCACTTGAATCAATCAGAAAAAATACCAATGGTTGTTTGATTTTTTGGGACATGTGTACTGAAAGGTGAATGCAAATGTTAAAGATACAGATCCTCCATTCAATCACATAAGTCAATTATGCACCATTATCAGAACTAACATAATTAAATTCTCTATGAAATGAAATCAAGAAAGTTTTCTTCAGATTCCACTATACTCGCTAAGTTGGAAAGTTACAAAAAAAAGATAACACGAGACAACTGTATAAATCTTTCAGATAAAGAAAAATCTGAATTATTGAACTTTCAGACAGAGACAATAAATTTTGTCAATAAACGAAATTTACTAACTTCATTAAGACGTGGCAGGATTCTTAAGACTTCTCCAGTGCGAGTACTAACAATAATATTGGAGCCTACAGCATCAAGTACATCAATAGATTCAGTTTTCCTATAATTCAAAAACATAACTTCATTTTTTAAACAACTTTATCAGAAAAAAAATGTAGCATATAATTAAAAATTCAAATGAAAAAAAAACACTGATTTGTTAAAAATTTTATACTTAAATTGCAATCACATATTTTGTTACATATTTCCATGAGGTTGTTCAAGGACTGTAAAACTGTCTTTTAAATTTTGCCAATGTAATATTTAATAAAAAAATGACATTTTATTTACAACCAAAATCATTTATTAATGTGCCATTTAAAAATAAGAATTATTTGATGCAGCACAACATAATTGCTTAGTGATACCGTTTAAGAACAGCATGCGGTTTTCCATTCACAAGAAGCCCAATGTAAATAACGCCTTTCTGTTAAACCGGAAAAAGGGAAGTTGAACTCCTTTGACTGCCTAGCATTCTCCGCAAGTTCCAGGTCAAGAATAGTGTTGCTTTTTATTACTATTGTACATTTCTGCAATTTTCTGTAAATGACTTATCAGTGTTGGATGTGAGGTCACACTGTAAGACTGAGCACCCACCATGAGTTTTAGAATTTATTCTTAGTAAAAATGCAATCTGCTTTTGATGAATTTATGTTATTTTTAAGTGCGAGTCAAATTATACTATTACTCTTATCTCATAACATAACAGTAATAACTTCCAAATTTGTTATTAATAATCAATTGTTAAAAAAAATATGAGACAGGGCATTATAAATGACATTTCAATTAAATTCATTCAAATTTTTTAAATACATTAAATATATCTTAAAATATAATTAATTTTATTACTGACTATCCAAAAGGTAAAATAAGTTTCAAATATGTCGAGTCTTACAAAGATGACGGTGACTAGTTATGTAGGTTTATTGAAAAAATAAATTCATCAAACATGTAACATAAGTCAAATCATAATCATGTACAAGAGCTAGATATCAAAAAGAATTTTGAAAGAAATTCTTAAATAATTTTTGCTGAATATTAGTACTATATATTTTTATCTAAAGAATCAAAGGAGTAAAAATATACTTTATAACAACATTGTAAGAAGCAATAAAAACAAAATATGGACACAGTGAAAAGTGATTTATAATAAATCAACTCAATAAACAGATAATAAAAATTTCTACTGAGAATACCTAGTTTCCCAAGGTCTTGCAGTAAATGCATAGGGTTTAGATGTCAGTGCACCAACAGGACAAAGATCAATAATATTGCCTGAAAGTTCAGATTCTAAAACTTTCTCAACATATGTTCCAATTTGCATGTCACTCCCTCTTCCGGTTGTTCCCAGATCGTCAACACCGGCGACTTCACTGCCAAAGCGAATACAGCGTGTACAATGAATGCATCTTGTCATAATTGTCTTCACTAATGGCCCAATGTTTTTGTCCTCCACAGCACTAAAGATAATATACAATGCATAAATCATATTCCAAAATAAGGAACAATATGAATTTTGCTACATAAGAAATGACTAAGTTCACGAAAATGAATGATATCATGTCATACATAATCTTTTCTACAAGGTTCATACCGTTTGCCAGTATAATATATATCCTGGAAACGACTGCGATCACCTCCAAAGGCCATCGATTCATCCTATATGGATAGAATTTGCAATATATCAGTTCATTTAAAATGGTAATTTCATTGAAATTTGGAAAACAGTACTAATAAATGCATTTTAGAATTTTCAAAGAATGATATATGGTGCTCAAGTTTCATCACATACCTGCAAGTCACATTCTCCTCCTTGGTCACAAATAGGACAATCCAATGGGTGATTTACCAATAAAAATTCCATAACGCCTTCCCTATCAATTAATGGAAACTATTAGTCTAGAAATATAAGTATCTTTTCTGTTGGTTTGCTTGCACAGGGGAAAAAGTGAGAAAATACTAAAAAATATAATTATTCCCAACTCAAAGTATTTTAATATATTCATATAATAAATTCATACTTTTACATATAATTATCTAAAAAATAATCAAACATAAGTTTAATTTTTATAGCAGTTATTACTTAATAAATTATTAAATTATCACAAGTAAAAAAAAGGAAGAAAGAGAAAAATAAGCTTGATGAAATAATCCAATTATTTCCCACTGTGTAATGAATGCTCTTTTTTTACTATATGCATTTATTTATGGGAAAATATATATCAATGCATAAAATTCTAATTAACGTGCAATTTAAAAGTAAATCAAAAGCCAATACCCAGCTTATAAACATGACCCAGAACATAAACATGAGTGGGTATTATAAATTATTAAAATATTTAAGCATATTGTTAGTCTACATGCAATAAATTATTTCTTTAAGCAAAGGAACAATTTTAACAGCACATTTATCAAAATGATTTTCTAAGTATGAAAAAAAAATTTGTACAGTTAAATATAAACCTTAACATATATGTTTAAAATTTGCACAAACCTTGCTTTGCGCGTCATATCAGAATTAGTTTTAACCCTCCATCCATTCATTACTGGCATTGCACATGCTGCAACAGGCTAAAAAATTCACAAGATCTTAAAACTCTAAATGATATATTAAATGCACATTATTAATTAGATATTACATGCTAATGTGGAATAACCACACTGAAATTATAATGATGTTAACAGAGGATCCCACGACACAGAACTTTATATATAAATCTATGAACATACTCCATTTTAAAACAGCTTCAATGTGGACAGGTCACACCTCTGAAAGTTGGATTGTAGGTCGTGTGGCTTCTGATACACACCATCCTCTTTGCTCATTAATAATCATACATATTTTAGCTTCATTTCAATAATATCTTTCATTTTTTATTTTCATATATTTATCCATAATTTTACTACATCTTATGTCATTTTTATTGTGGAAGAGAATGTGTAATAATAAAACATTCAATTTTTTCAAAATACTATGTCATATAGATGAATATTTTTCAGTCTCTTTGATGACATTTCAAACACCATTTATTTGTGGATAAGTGAGAATAAATAGCAAAAGACAAAAAAAGAAAGAAAAATAGAAAAAAAAATGTTTATCAAAAAATTATGAAATTCTGCTTATTTACTTACTGTAAATGAGTTGGGTCACATGGCATCTGGAAGACTACAACATTGATTAAAACATACACAACATGATCATCAACATGATCATGATTGGGAAACTGTAAACGGAAAGTGACCCTTCCAGAGGATTCGGGGTAGAGGTAGATGGCCCCCGAAGGCAAACATTATTTCAACTACATTCAGCAACAAAATAAAATTTACACTGCATCTATCAAACATCAGCGACCTCTCCAAGGTTAAAGACCATTACAATTATTTACGAAGTAAAAATGCTTCAAAGGTGGTTAAGAAGTAGCATTATATGTCAGTTATTAATTAACATGAAAAAAATTAGACAAATGCAAATAATACAGCAGGTTTAAATAAAAAATAAACCAGAAGAATAGCATGAAAATCCATAAATTGTTTTGCACAACAAATGCTTTTAGTTAATGGAATTTTATAAAAACAGGAGCATCAACTGAAGAAGCATAAATTAAATTGTTCAAGCAATGGCTCCTAAAACATTCGTCCACTAATCATTCATACAATTAATAAATAATCATTCGCATAATGAATTAAGGTCCATGAATCTCATCAAAGAATATGAATTTTGGCAAAGTGAAAGAAATAAAATGGTCAATTAATTGAGAAAACCAACCACTTAAAATACTTATTAAAAATGCTAATGTCCTCTCTTCAGTAAAAGAAATAATATGTGAAGTTTTCTCCATGGAACTGCACTAGTGTTAAATCTGTTTCTTTTTTTAATGTTTTCCCCTCTTTGCTCCATTTGCTTATTATACCTCTATAACTTTTTTTTTATAATTACTGCATTTATTTTGTTTAATTA
Source organism: Araneus ventricosus (assembly GCA_013235015.1). Classification (NCBI taxonomy): domain Eukaryota; kingdom Metazoa; phylum Arthropoda; class Arachnida; order Araneae; family Araneidae; genus Araneus; species Araneus ventricosus. The sequence continues at coordinate 75,626 of BGPR01004237.1, read as the reverse complement.
GTTATACATAATTAGAATTTTTTTTTTTCATTTTAAGGACTTATATTTATCATTTCTTATCTTTTTACTTTTTCTGTGAATGTTTTTTATTTGATAGTTCTTTAGTAAAAAATCCTTCAATTCAGTTTATTTCTTTTGAATTTTTTACCTTAATGTATTCATGCAACTTATTATTTTTTTTAGATAGCTATGTGCATTATTTTTCTTTGGTTTTTAAATTAGTTTTAGTAAGAGAAATCTTGCTTGTATTTTATTTTTGCTGCTCTCTCTTATGTTAGCCATTCTATTAAATTTTTCGTTACTTGAGGACAATTTTAATTTAAACTATTGTTAAATTGGTTCTCAAATTGCTACTTGATTATTTTACTTGATATTACTTGGATTGTTGGTTTTTTAGTAATCTGTGGGGCCCTTATATTGGATAGGCTGCCTTGCCATCCGCAGGCCTTTGGCTAGGGCAAAGATTACATGCTCGCATACTAGACATGTGATGATAAGGCACATAAATTACATATCTAATTTTAAGGTTATGAAATTTTATCACTTATTCAATCTGATTAATTTGTTTTCAATATATTTATAACTTAAAACAGATATTTGTTTTTCAAATATGTTAAACATATAATAAATTTTAAAAAAATATATTGCATACCTTTGGGGACTTTTCTACTTCCACTAAACACATTCTACAGTTGCCAGCAATTGAAAGTCTTTCATGATAACAAAACCTGGGTATTTCGACACCAACCATAGCTGCTGCCTAAAAAGGAATAAAAGCAATTCACATCACAAAATTTTTATAAATCATTTCCCCTTTTCTTTACACCTGAAATGAAACAACCGTAACACAGAATGCAAGTTACTTGCAAAAATTTATTATTTCTGTGGAAAATTTATTATTATAGCAGAATCTTGCAATAAATTTTTCTCAAATTCACTACCAGATAGAGATTTCTCATTAGAAATCAAAATTTAATTAAAATTGATTAAAATGTTGTGCTGTCAACAAGAACATACAAGTACAGTAGAGTCCCGCTAATCTAGACCTTGCTTGTCGAGACAAATTTTTTTTAAAAAAGCAGGATATACTAATTTACATGAAAAAGAAACATTGATTTTTATAATTTTATCCATTTAAAATTTGTATTAGGTGCATTTGAATGCAAATTCTGATTAAAAGGGACTTTTGGTTTGGTGATCTGAACAGGGTCTGATCCCATCAAGTCTGGATTAGCAGCACACCATTGAATAAAAAATTTCAGAGCTCTAACATATCAGGAAATGAGTGAAAAATTCATCACATAATTCCATCTTTACAAATATAAAAGAAATTAAACAAAATTAGACAAAATGTTATACATAATATAACTTGAATTGATGTTAGATATCTACTTTTTCTGCATAAAGTATTAAAAAAAGAGAGAGAGAAATGCTTTACATTATACACAACATATATTCTTTGAATTTACACCGAGATGAAATTTTAAATGATAATATACATCTACATTTTTTTGCAGATAAAAATGATACCTGTAATACTGTGGTTCCTGGATCAACTAGAACTGGTTTGTCATCAATGAATACTTCTATTTTTTGTGGTTTTGCTTGCACAGCTGTAGCATACTTGACTGTAGATAGAAAGAAACAATGCTAGAAGTTATTCAGTATCATACATTCGGTGTAAATGATTAAATATACAGAATATATATCGTTGCATCATGTACCATCTTTTACTTACAAAAGGAGACACAAATGATGAACCAGGTTCCTCAGATTAAAATAATTTAATTTACAGTAAACAGCCACAAATTTAAATATGTAAAGAAGTATGCTTTTATAACTCAATCACAATAGAGCACAAACTACACCAACGATTGCAATGCTCACTAGGCTTCACCGTGTGTTGAACAGCTCAGCCAACTCTAAAACTGAACTACAGAGCAATTGTCCATCTTTTATAGTTCGGTGAGGTCAGGAATTGAATTTTCTGGAAATGTTCCCATACTTTGAGAGCCAAGTATCGAGACTTTGCACTTCCCAAAAAAGCATTTGGTGACAAATCCTAAAATCGCCACAGCAATATAATGCCTCTCACAAAAAAAATATAGAAAACATTAGCGTGTCGTTACTTAAATATCTTTATGATTTTCACCACACACTGGGAACTTCCTAGCAACAATAGTATTTATTTTTCCTCATTTATTTAAATTTGGTGTTTTATTACATAAGATTAACAATGTAATAGCTTCAATATATACACATTCCTTTTCAAATACTGATAAATAAATCCCCATAGAAAATCCATTTGCATGGCACATTTCCCATCTCCATTTATTACTACATGAGTTTTTAGATGAAGTTCTACTTACATATAAATTTTAAAAACAAAAAAATAAAATTGATGGAAAAGAGACTAAATGTTTTTCAGCTTTGCTTTTGTTTTAATGATAATTTGTCCTTATATTGTTTAGCAACGGATTCGGAAACCCTCTGCGCTTTTGCGCTGGGCAAAGTCATTTTCATCAAAATAGGGGGAAGTGAAGAATGGAAGGGTGATGTTTACATTTTACTGAGAGTGATCTAACAAAGAACTCCGAAAATGTGCTCATATGACTCATTGTCCAATACCCCTTTCTGGTGCAAAATCGTCCAAAAGTGGTAGTCTCGGAATCCATTGCTGAACTATATGTGAAAAATTCCTTAAAATCAAAATGACTTATTCTTGAACTTATGATTTGAAAAATGCTTATAATTTAAAGAAAATAAAAGAAAGTTATAATTTAAAGAAAATATTTTTCAAAAATTTTATAATCAGTAGAAAATGAGATATAAAAGGAAAAATCCACACCTCTGTGAGCAAAATATGGCAGAGTTGCTTTGTGAAGACATCTCTTCAACAGTGAACCAGACATGTTCTACCTAAAAAAAAAATTCAAACCTGGTCATCAAACACATTAATATATATATATATAAAAGTATAAACAGCTAGAAGCATTTACAGAATTTGAGACATATGAACTCAGTTTAGATGCCTTACATATAATTAATTTTTAAAAATTTTAGTTTTCAAAAAAAAAAAACTTCTTTAAATTAGATATCTGAATTTGGCATTCAAATACCAACTTTAAAAAATTAATTCAGTAAATGAATTCAATTAAGAACAAACTGCACTTCAATAAGTGTGGGTATGCATTTTAAAAACCAAAAAGATACTGAAATATCAGCGACTATCCTTTTATGGTCTTGGAACTTAATAAAAACAGAGCCGAAAGTATAATAAAGTAAATTAATATGCCTAATGTCTACCTTGAAAAAATTAAAATATGTATTAAGAATTTAATTCATCAAGACTGAAATCCCCTTTTTCTTCTTCCTTTCACGAAAGATAGACACAAATGAGTGAGGCCAGCAAAAAAATTGATTCAAATGTGAATTGAAGAAAATGAAGAGCTTAAGATCATTTTGATACTGAAGATCTAAGCAACAGATTGTGTTTCTTTTTCTTTTAAGATATTATAACAGAAAATAAATGTTTATTTTTATACATTTTACTGAACTTAAAAGAATTAAACATTTGTAAAACTTAAAAAGATTGAGATTATGAAACAAACAGAATAATTTTAAAAGCATTTATTCTTCTGCAAGTAATAAGTAACCACAAGTAGAGAGAAAAAAATTTGCAATTGTATTTCTTGCATCTTTAATTCAAAAGTAACATTTTTTCACTCAACATATTAAATGCTATTTCTCAAAAAAGAATTTTTAACGGCATACGGCCAGAAATTTGAAATAATTAACGAGTCTATTAATATTTACTTTAAGCAAATACATAACTAGTATCGAAAATAACATTATATAAGAAAAATATAGAGGGCAAAGTCAGAATGCATATGAAAATAAATATTAAAGAAAGTCGAGATTTTGTTTAAATTTTATAGAAAGTCGAAAATATTCAAAAGAATTTTAGATATTTTGGATGGATCATTCATTTTCCCCATCCTCAAAAATTGGTGAAAAAATTTCTCTAGATCTATTGATTTTTTGAAGGAAAGCACTGCAAAAATTGGTTCTCGCAATAAAGCAAGGAATTAATAAACGATTAAATTTCTCTATAGCACATGAAGAGAAAGTGGGTGATGAATTTAACACATAATCCGTACAACGAAGCATGCATTTTTGAAATCTCCGTTTAAGAAAATTCTACAAAGGTTTTATATTACATGTTTGGAAAGTAGTTTCATGTAAATTACCTCAATAAGTCATAAAATAAAATTTCATGCAGTACTAGTTTTAGTTTCGATAATGTTTACATACAAGAATACGCTATGTTTTCATCCAAGGTCCCGCAGGGTAAAGTTACGGCTACAGTTGCAGTACTGACTTCGGTTTCAGCTGTTCGGTTCAGCTTTCGGAGCCCTGTATTTAAATACAATCCACGTTTTTGTTTTTTTTTAGTAAGAAATATTTTGCTATTATTAATTTTAAATATCTATTCCAAATAACTGCTTTTTAAATCAGATTTACGGGTCTATTCTCGTACCCCGGTTGGGTTCGGAGACGTCAGTTTTTCCGCCCGTTAACGACAAGTGCGATTCTCGTACCCATTTTTCCAACCGGTTGGGATCTCGCTCGGTCGAAACCAGCGGAAGTGGTCTCCCCTAAACTTTCTCATATACTTCTCGAAAAAGGTGCTGTTTTCCCTCCCCCAGCGTGGATAAAAAAATTCGAACCTAATGTAACCCAGGATCCAATGACTATCAGAAATATTTAGGTAAAGGGGTCTATTCTGATACCCCCGGCTGAGCCGGGGGTACCAGAATAGACACGAAAGAATCAAATTCAAAGATATGCGTTCCGATTTAAATACGTACCGATTTCTACTCTTGCTGGCTCAAGGACAGAGTCACATAATCCTCCCGCGTGCACAGATTGCTACCAGTACGCATGCGCTTGGAGAATCGGATTTTAAAAAAGCTCCAAGCAGGAGTCAATAAATATCGTGCACAGAAGATTGCATCCAGTACGCATGCGCGTGGAAATAGCGGATTCGTTGGAGATGCGATTATACAGACCGACAAACAGTCAACCCTTTGAGGGATTTGACCCAAAATTTTATATGGACCTATATTCATGACGATAAAACTCAGTACCAAATTTTATCCATCTAGCTATTCAAGTTTTTGAGTTATAATGTTAACATGACCGCAGTCATACAGACAGGCAGACTTCCCGTTGACGGATTTTGAAAACTATTAGAGCTACGGGGATGAAATTTGGTATGTGGTATTTAAACATAATTTGT
>BGPR01004237.1:36969-65400 GCA_013235015.1 Araneus ventricosus | reverse complement strand
GTGGCGCTAGTTGTCACGGCGAACTTGCCACAAGTTCGCTTCAAGTTTGACGCGTCAAATTTGCTATGACAAGGTAATATCAAGTCAAAATCAAACTTGCTGAAAACTTACGCGCTATCTGGGATGTTCGAAACGACCGAGGTACGAGAATCAGACCCCTTCTTTCGGTCGAGAAAAAGCCATTAACGTCCTGCGGTCGAAAGGCGAAACGCTCCCAATCCAACCGGGGTACGAGAATAGACCCGTTAATTTTCAATGTACGTAATAAATACGATAGATACGATTTCAATGTACGAGTAATTAAATGTACGTAAAGTGTTTTTAACCCTCTGAATGTTTCACACGTATTTCTACGTTGACCTTGGACTACCCCAAAAGCGTAAAACACGCATTTCAACGTGTGGTCGAAAACTCCCCAAAATCAGTTTGCACTGAATTTTACATTCATTGTGAACTGTCTCTAAAGTGCAACACACGTATTTTTCCGAATTTCTTACCCCCTTTCTTGGTTTGACATCTTGATTGATTATCTGGGGAGAGCAACGGTCAGCACAATGAAGACTGATAAGGATGTACTTACTGCAAATTAGGGATGTCACAGGATCCGAAACCCCACTCTCCCCTGTGGTGTGGGGAATTTTAATGCTATTTGCATTGAGGTTATCTTTCCGGAAGAATTGCAGTGTCGGATTTTTTTTGCATTGTGTGTGTGTCGGAATTTGGAATCGCATTCCGGATTAGTTCGGTTTAATGTCAGCCTGGTTTGATGCTGTATTATGTTTCAAGTGCTATTCTTTTAATACAATTTAGGTGATGTAAGATTTTTTTTCAATGCCTCAATGCTTTAAAGATCCATATCGAATGGTTACTTAAAATAGATATTGTGGTTTAAGTCAAATAGATTTTGTTCCAATATCGCATTCAAGCATAAAAAAATTGTAAGCCTGGGGGATTGCTAAGAAAATCTGCTATTTATATATATTTGAACAGTGTTCTTGAATCAACACATTTTACCCACGTTCAACTAGTTTTATGATATTAATGTAAACTTCTTTCATATTAATAATCTCCATCTACTCATTTTTCCTTTAAAAAATAGAGTAAAATTAAATTTTTGTCAAAAAATAGAGCAAATTTTAAGTTATATGAAAATGATGCATTATTTTTATTGTTTTATCTTTCAGATCAAATCGAAAATTTCAGTTTTACAATGATTATTTCATTATATAGATTTGATTTTTATTTAAAAAATTAATTTTCATGTTTAAGTGTAATTTTTTTAGACTAGAATAGATTTTAACTTCATTATTACACTATTTAGAAAAATATCTTTTAAATTCATAAAAATTACAATAAAAAAATTCATTCCGAAAACTAATAATTATTTTATTAAATAATTATTAGTAGGAAATTTATTTTTAGGTCACTCTGAACTGAAAAAATAACGTACATGGAAATAAAAGTTAAAGAAAGTGGAAGAAAATTTTATTTTTTACATTGTAAAATATTTTCTTTTTGTTAAAGGCAGGGGGAAATATAGTTTAGATGAAAACGTTATCGACTAAATTTGATGTTTGGGTGGGTGATCTTATCAGACTTTTAATAATCTTATTATGAGACTGAAAATATCTGCAGCTTAACTCTCTTACGTTTATTTCAATAATCAATGAAAATGTTTATTTTTTGCTTATATATAAAATAAAAGAAGACAAAAATATTTCTCAGAAAATATTATACGAATACTGTATTTGCGCATTAGTTCCTTGAAGCACAATTTTTTTTCTGATGTGTTATTAAGCATTCTTCTATAAATAATTAAATCTATATAGCTAAATTGAATTACTTTCGGTAAATGCCATGCCAACTGCAAGTTAAATTTTCGTTAATGCTCTGAGAAAAGAAATCCACTAATATATGTTACAAACCTTTGATACATCCAGATCCACTAATAACAACTTTGAAGACTGTTCTTCCAATAATAATAGCAGTCTCTGGCTTTGGATTATTTCAAAATATTACCGTCACATGCCAGATCATGTGTTTTATCGCAATATCTTGTGTGTGTGTGCTGTAATTTGTAAAGTATAATTTTTTTTAATAAAATTCTGATTTATATATACGTTTTTATTTTCATTCTGAACTGTAATGGATAATAATGAGACTGTTATTTATTTTCCAAGCTGTATGATATATTTGAATTAGATCTATATTTTTTTTTAAAAAAAAAGAGTAAAGTGTCAGTTTTATGTTAGTTAAATTTCCTTTATATTTAATTTTCCTTTTCTTTGGTATGAAAAGGCCCAAAAATATTTTTGAATACCACACCGACAACGTCCAAGACATCTATAAATTGTGAAAAGGCACCTGAATAATTTCGAATAGGTGTTAGATTTTTCTCCTTATTCTTTGATTTTGCCAAGTTTGCAAAAAATTGTCTGTAGAAAAAAAAATTCAATAATTTTTTTATTTCGTAGCTAGCGCATTTTCGTAAAATTGATAGAAAAAAAGTTTGATCGTTTTTACTTTCTAGTAAACGAAAATACAAAGAGAAAGTATTATAATCGTCGGTCGTAAATTTCAACACGAGATTTTGATTAATCTTCACGTTTCAGACCTCCCTGAGTACGAAAAACACAATTTTGGGATTTTGTTTGTGAACACGGTAACTCAAAAACGGTTAAAGCTAGAAAGACGAAATCTGGTGTATGGACTTTATACAAAATTAGTATATTTGAATCAATTTTTGGATAAAGTCCGTAAACGGGAAATTTGTCTGTTAGGGTTCATATGAACGCGATAACTCAAAAACTTAAATAGCTAGATAGATAAAATTTGGTACACAGTTTCAAAAATTTGGAATGTAGGTCCGTATTAAATTTTGGACCAAATCCCTCGGAACGTTGACTGTCTCTCGGTTTCTGTGATCGCATGCTTGTGAACACTATATTTCCCAAACGCAACAACTTAAATAAATGAAATTTGGTATGTGGTCTTTTAACCTTAATTGTCCAATTTTCGTTTCAATCGGGTAAAAAAACCTCTAATGCCCTGAAACTCAATATGCCATTACTTTTCGATAAAAAATTATAAATAAAGAATTAAATTTAATTTTGAAAAAATCGCGACTGGATGCTCGAGTACTTGGACTATAGTATCAAAGTTTCAAATTTCAGGTGAATTAAATTTCCGTTTATTATAATAGAAGATAATCTCTTGCGTACTAAATAAAGGTTATATGAATAAGCTATTTCTTCCAACATTTAGTGCATTGGTTTTCTAAATGTAATCTTTAGTTTGAAGATTATTAACTTGCCCTCTTAAAAAGCATATATAACAAGTTTCAGTACAAAAGGCTTGTAGTATATTGTTTTATTTAAAACATTATTCAGGGGTTAAGAAGGTTATTTATAATCCTTCATATGTATTAATTATTACTGGCTATTTTGGAATATAGATTATTATGTGACTATCTATATAATAAATGTTTATGTGCATACAAAACGGATTAAGCCAGTTAAGCTCTGTTTATATTTGTGATCGCCTCTAAATTTTTTACCTTTTATCGAATGCTAAATCAAGAAACAAACAATATGAAAAGTTTTATAGTGCCATCAGAGATTAGTAATATATATATAAATGACATTGTTGTTGATCCTTAAAATTAAGGAAAGAATTTTTACATTCGTAGACTAATATGCTGACGTGTAGACTGAAAATAAATTGAAGTCAGGAATATAAAAAAGACAACTAATAATATGAAGTGCAGCCAATATCTAAAATACAACTATTAATAAACATCAAATAAATTGAAGTCACAGACATCTAAAGAATATCAACTTTCATGCAACTTCGATGATGTTCATATTTTTAGAAACTCACAACATGAAAAATAAGTAATATAGCCTTCATTTTTTTTGGCCCAACGGTCTGGCATTTGTATAGTCTAACGGTGTTTATTTTTGTCATCTGGTGTTATGGACACGGGCAGAATGAGGCATCTCGAAGACATGAAGTGTAATTTTGTCACACGACAGGTGGGACCTCCAAAAGCAGTAAAACCTAGTTTGAATAGGTTCCAAGCTGAATAGAACGGATTCTTGAGGTTAGCCCGCCCCCCATGGGGGTTGCTGATTGTCCACAGTCCAGAGGGGGGAAGAAACTTGATCTGCTGCGCTTTTGGGAAAATCTTCTGTTGGGAGGAAGACACACTTTTAAAACAGATAAAGGTTCTGCAGCCGCTCGCTTTTCGAATCGCTTTAGAAAGAAGATCTAACCACTCAGAGGGTTAAATCATTTCTTTTTATTAAACTTACTGCAAAATTTAGTGTTTTTAGTTCTATATACTATCAACAGATGACCCCTGTAGCGAAAATTACTTTCGAAAGAAATCTTACATTAATAAAGTTAATCACAAATATGGCAAGCAATCGCGGATAGGGTTGTCCCATTGTTGAGTTCACACAATTGACAGCACTGGTAAAGTACGCATCGCTGTATTTATATTTTTTTAAGAGTTGTGAATCTGGCATTTTCTATTCAAGTTTCAGTTCCGATGTAAAAATTCACGGATAATGCATTTGTAAAATAAATGTCTATTTTCAGTTTGGTAAAGGAGTTATTTTTTCATTGAAACTACTTTCTGTTGAGTCAGGGACTCAGAAGTATGTGTACTTAACTCTAGTGAATTAACATCTTGAGCAATTTTACTTTCCTAAAAGGTGAAACGTTAATTCAATTTGGCGAGATTTCGATGAAATCTTGGTTTGCCCATATAGCAATTTTAGATTGATACAAAGTTTCAGCAGTCCCAGATAGCACATACGTTTGCAGCAAGTTTGATTTTTACTTGATATTACCTTGTCATGGCAAATTTGACGCGTCAAGCTTGAAGCGAACTTGTGGCAAACTAACAATGCAGAATCGCCACCCTCGCTCGCAAAACGAGTTTTCCACAAGTTCGCAGTGAAAACTAGCGCCACCCCTCCTTGCAATGCAAGCTTGCTGTGAGTTTGCAAAACAAGCTTGATGCAAAGACAGCACAAAGAGATAATTATCTTTGTCTGTTTTTAAAAAACATCCGATTTTTAATAGCATATCCTAGACCGTCCTTCTTTTTATTAATTCAATAAATGAATGATAATTTTTGAAAAAACTAACTTCATTATAAAAAAAATTTTCAAACATTTTCCATCTTTTTACTAAAGAACTAAACTTTACTTTTTACTATATAGAACTCGCACTTTAAAGAAAACTATATCGCCTTTTTCTTAATGTTCAAATTTTAACGTTTATACACAAAATTAAACCTAAAAAACAGTCAATGTTTATTGAAAAATAATAACTTACATTTTGTCCCATTTTAAAAGTAATTACTTTTGAAACCTAATTTCATAATTTATTCTACTGGCAAAACGTAGTTATTAGCGAAAATCGCTCTCTCTGATTTCAAATCATGTTCTCAACACAAAATTTAAAAAATTAATGAAATCAAGAAAAGAGTTTAAAAGAAATCGTATGCGCGATCTATTAGCACAATCTATCTTCTCCTCTAACAGTCTAGCTCGTTGAGTGGTTTAGAGTGTCATGCTAGCAAGCGCTAGTTCTAATCCGAGGATGTATTCGTACTCTGTTTTTGCTATGTTTGCAATGAGTTTGACGTGGCAAGCTTGCACTCTTGTCGTGTCAACCTTGCTGCAAGCTTGCAGATTTGCAGTTCAAGCTTGATGCAAACTAAAATTGCTATCTGGGGTCTTTCTATGCAAGCTTGCAACAAGTTCAACAAGACAAGTTCATAACAAGACTTTAGCAAGTTAACGCAAACTTCGAAGTCACCAGCCTTGCAGCGAACGTGACATGCAATTCATTGCAAACTAGTAGAAAAAAGTAGCTTGTCGTGTCAATTTTACTGCATTTTCAGGGGTATTGTGTACACATTGTGTCCCCCCCCCTTCAAAGTCGTTCCTACGGAGAGGGGCCAATTTTGTCCACCCTCTTCCCAGATAGCAATTTTAGTTTGCAGCATGTTTCACACGGCAAGAGTGCAAGCTCACAACAACTTTGCATAAGCGACGAAATCACTACGCGTCGAACTTGCAGCAAGCTTGTCTCGTCAAACTCATGGCAAACTATATCAAAAACAGAGTACAGAGACGAACTTTGGATTCGAACCCCCGGTAACTCGCTTCGCAATCTGTCGCCTTAGCCACACAGCCAGCGGGACCTCGATTGCCGAAAACAGAGTGCGCTAATAGATCGTGCATATACAGGTTTTATTTTAAATTGTCTTCTTGATTTCATTAATTTTTTAAATTTTGAGTTGAGAATATGATTTGAAGTCAAAGAGAGAGCTATTTTCGCTAATAACTACTTTTTGCTAGTGAAATAAATTATGAAATTAGGATTCAAAGTAATTACTTTTAAAAATATGGGACACAAAGTAAGTTATTATTTTTCAACAAACATTGACTGTTTTTTAAGTTTAATTTCAACATTAAGAAAAAGGCGATGTATAGTTTTCTTTAAAGTACGACTTCTATATTTAGTAAAAGTAATTATGCATAAAAATCAAGTAAACCGCTTAAAGTGGAGAATTTATGAGAATTTACCACATTAATCGGTTATTATGCATAATTAGCAATGGTGTTTGGTCAATGTGAATAACGACATTGGCACCTGATCTCATTGACCAAACTCCATTGCTAAATGTGAATAATTAAGCAAAATTTATTATTTATGATTTAATACAGTTAATGTCTAGTCGCTTAAAGTTAAATCTTTTCGAAACCAAAGTATTTGTGGGTTGTCTTTGCACTATCTCTTGTTTCAAATGTAGAATTTCAACCGCACTAGCGATGCTTGCGCCATCTAAATTGATTTTTTAACTTAAAAAAACATTCTATGTCTTCGGCAGCAGCGGGAGCCGGAACCTAGTAGCTTCGCTAGCTTTTTGAATGTAAGGAATCTATGTTTTTTAAATTCTCGAGTGGAGCAGGCGAAATTGTGCTTGCGGCATCTGAAAAATGGGCACCGGGTAGATTTTTTTTTAACTTAAAAACATCCTACTGCTTCGCTAGCAGTGAGAGCTGGAACTTAATAGCTTCGCTAGCTCATTCAATGTAAGGAATCTGCGTTTTTAATTATTCAAGTGAAGAAGGAAAAGTTGTGCTTGCGATGAAATGGGCACCGGGCAGATTTTATTTTAACTTAAAAACATCCTACGACTTCGTTAACAGCGGGAGTAGAAATCGAGTATCTTTGCTAGCTCATTGAATGTAAGAAATTTGCGTTTTTTAGTTATTCAAATTCCCAGGTAGCACATAATATTGCCTAATATCATAAAATTCGAAAAATAATATTGTACAATATTTTCCCCAATAATGAAACAGTGTAAAACGTAAGACTTTTTCAATATCGTACAATGTTTTTTTCATAATATTCGATAATGTCATATAATACTGTATAATATTATACTATATTAAATAATATTGTATTATACTGAATAATATTATATAATATTGAATAATATAACAATATACTGAATATTTTAAAAATACATTTTAGAAGCATGGAAAAAAATTAATCACTTAATTCCTAAGTGCGGAACTTCTGGGTAACACTTTGTTAACTTTTGAACACCTCTACTTACAGCGATCCTTGAACTCGAGACCTTTTGCTTACCAAACCGGCACCTTACCATTGCACCAGCTAAATTTGCATCAGAGAGCGTAAATGATGATAATAAAATGTAATTAGAGTTCGGATCTCTACGAAATTTCAAGTAAATTCACAATTAATTCTAAATAGTCTTTGTAATTAAATTATCTTTTATCGTTACAATATCGAGTTCAAAATGAAATTTGAAGTCAAAGAGGAAGAAATTTTAGCTCTTATATCTAAGTTTGCTAATTTAATAAATTAAGTCAATAAGGTTTAAAAGTAATTATAATAATATGTTTGAAGGGTTATTTAAAATGAGTTTGAAATTTATACTTACTTAGCAAACCTAGATATAAGAGCTAACCTTGCTTCCTCTTTGACTTCTAATTTCATTTTGAACTCGAAATTGTAACGATAAAAGATAATTTAATTACAAAGACTATTCGTATTAACTGTTAATGTGCATGAAATTTCGAAGAGATCCGAACTCTGTAACTACATTTTATTATCATCATTTACGCTCTCTGATGCAAGTTTAGCTGGTCCAGTGGTAAGGTGCCGGCTTGGTATGCGGCCTTGATCCCGTGTTCAAAGTTTGCTGTAAGTAGAAGTGTTCAAAAAAAAAGGTCGGCACTTAGGAATTAAGTGATTAATGTTTTTAAAATATTCCGAGTATATTGTTATATTTTTCAATATCATAATATTATTCAGGATAGTACAATATTATTTAATATGGTATAATATTATAAAGTATTATATGACATTATCCAATATTATGAAAAAACATTGTACAGTATTGAAAAAGTCTTACGTTTTACACTGTTTCAATATTGGGAAAAATATTGTACAATATTATTTTTCGAATTTTATGATATTAGGCAGAACGAGCATAATATCATAAAGCCTAACAAGCTGGATCACCCCGCCCTGCCGTAGCATCCGGGGCCTTGACTGACAGCCGCTGCAATAGCTTGAGTACTGAGGCCGAATCGTAATAGTCTATCACAAGGCCACGGCCCGACTCCTCCCGAAGGAGGCACTTATTTCCACTGATGGAGTGACTCAGAGCCCCGCCATTACTATACCCCCAGGGGAAGCGATTGTCTGCTCACTTATCCTACTTATCCTGCAGCCAGGTGCACCCCGGTGGATTTAAAACATGATAAGTAAAAATTATATGTTATGTAATTATTTAATTATATGTTCTCGGTTTTTAAAACTTCGAAAGGCAATCATTACATATAGCAATTTGTGCAAAAAATATTGTTTACAAAGAACATGCAACAGTGTCTCATTTATTGAATAATTTTTTTAAAAAATCCCTACCTTATTCAAATTCTTTTTCCAATTTGCAAAGGAAGGAAAGTTTAACGTGTGGTAAAATCACAGTAAGACTTATTCTATTCATATAATAAAACGTATAAAAGGTTTCAATAACAAGAAAAATCAAAAATAAGCTTTCTGGTTCATCAACATGCATTACCCTAGACATTTTAAAAGCCCCGCATCTTTTAGTAAGTTTTAACAAAAACACAGAAAAAAAATCAAATGATGCAACTACGAGGGCAAGGCAGTAAGTGTTACAAACCGATATGAGAGTTCGAGAGTAAATCGTTTTCCAATATATCAACAGGTGGCAGATCAATCCAACTGTGTGAAGTTCATTTCGAATGTATGAGATAACAGTTGTACATGTGCGCAGTTGCATTTGAAAATGGCGACTGCGCTTTGGGATGTGAACGCTAGAAAATGAATGCTGACAGTGTTCTGGGATTCTCAAGGAGTTTTACTCGCCTATTTCCTGAAACGGGGTGAAAGTGTGACTGCTACATCCTACTGTAACATTCTCTCATCCTACTGTAACATTCGAAGGAAACGCACAAGTCTATTGACTCGAGTAATCTTGTTTCATTACGACAATGCCAGGCTTCATACAGCTCGATTACCCCAGGAGAAAACTGAAGCATTTTGGGGGCAACTTGTCAAACATCCGCCTTACAGCTTAGACTTAGCTCCAAGTGATTATCACCTGTTTAGCCCGCATAGATTGCATTCGAGCGGCATGCGTTTCATGACTGAATCGGATGTCGAACATGAGGTAAATAAGTGGCTGAGACAGCAGTCCAAAGACTTTTATGCAGAAGGTATTGGAAAACTCATGATACTGGATAAATATATCAATGTATCATGCTTTTCAAGTAAATATCTTGGTTTCCCTTTTTTCTTATATATTTTTGTAACCTACTTACTGACTTGTGCTCGTTTTTTCTCCTGTAGTATTTTTATTTCAAAGGTCTACTTGATCCAAATTTTATAAAGTAAAATTTTATCAGACTTTTAACATTTCCCAAATACGAAAAACTTACATTCACATCATGTTTGTTTTGCTTCGAATTCAACAACGCGGTTGCGACATTCATTTTTGTAAAGTAAAGAAAAATAAATTCCATATGAGAATTCAGTTTTTAAATGACACAAAGTCATTAAATTTTGCGTGGACATATTTAAACTAGTGTTTTTATGTAAATGGTTATGAAATTCATTTGCTTTTATCAAATGATTATTATTAATATTACTTGCGCATGAAGCATTTGAACATGTATAATTATCAAACAGACTGTTCATTTCTGAAGGTAAAGTAAGTTTACAATGTATTGATGCCGGGAATTTAGCTTTTTTAAACACTTTTTCCAATCTTTGAAAATTTTATTGAACCGATGCAAAATTCTGATATTCACTTGTAGTGATTGGAAAAAAAGGGAATGTGGCAGTTAGACAGTGGTCTTTTGCATAATTTAAATATATCAGGTTCTAAAGCAGTCTGATTCAAGATTATCCTTACTGTTATAAACATAATCAAAACACTTTTAAGTTTTCAAGAAACACAAATAGAAAGTTTCGCATATTTGCTTATATTAAAATCAGGAGAATGTGTGCTGGAAATAAAGGCCACAACAATAATTTTTAATAATTAAGGCATCTCTAATTTCATACATTTTGAATATCAGAATTCATAATATATAAATGTTTGTAAAGAAGTACAAATTAATTTATCAGCCTTCTATGAAGAGTCTTCCCCCTGGAACTAGCAAATTAAAAAAAATGTGTTCTAAACTGGCATTTAATGAATCTGTAGTAGTATCATTATAAATTGATTGCAGCTAAGTGCTGCTAATGTACTTCAGTGGCGTGCACTCAACCGAAGCAACTAAAGCCGTGTGTGAGTAAGTAGATTGTTTTCTCATACATTGTATTTTTGTGCGTTACAATTTTTCTCCCGAAAGCTTTCAGCAAAACTATCCCGTTTGCTTTGTCGCTACGGGCGGCGACCGAATGGATTTCGTATTGAAACGCCCTTTCTTTCACTGTAATTTAGCTTTTGAGCAGACATTTAGTGCTATGTAAAAACGCGTGCTTGCAGTACATAAGTAATGCGTGCTTGGGTTCGGTTGAAAGTCGCTTTCCTATTGGCTCGTTGAGTTCATGGTCATTACGTCATATTCTTTCTCGCTTACACTGATCACATAACTTATTAGGAGCAGTCGATTATAGTCAACTTCCTAGCGGAACTTCGATGCGTTGTAAAAAAGGCGTGTTTGAAATCAGCAAGTGATGCATGCTTCAACCCACTACCTCCGTTGAGTTCATGCTCATTATGACATTTCACATTGATTGCGGAACTTTTCGGAATGGGTGTGGAACACTGTATTCACCCGCAGAGAAAAAGAAGGATAGAAATTTTTAAAGAATGATTACCAGGGATAGATTATCAATTAGACAAAGCGGGCAACTTCTAAGGTTTCGAAACGTTGAAGGCCACATGGTTTTAATAATTTTTTTTGGTATATTCAGGGTAATTTACTTTTGTGCGTGTTTTTGCTTTACAGGGGCTGTGTACACGAACTTATTCAAATTAAAATCAAACATCTTTTAAATTTCAGAACATCATTGTTATTAATTTTGTCCGGCTTGCAGATCAGTGTGGTCCAATTTCCACTGCCATGCCAAACTTTATATTAAAGTATTTAGATTTTCTTTGAAAAAGTTTTAATGTTTTGCTATTTTATTTGAAACTGTAGCGGTTACAATTCACTGCCTTCTCCTTTTTTACGGTAGGTGGCGCTACTAGAGCCAACCGGGGTTTTCCCATGATGCCTCTCTCTCTCTTTTTCTGTGTACTTGTCTTGTGTTGTTGTTCTCTGTCTTGCGTCTTGTACCTTTTAATGTACTGTGTCGTGGAACTTAGCCATCTAATAAAAATGGTTCCTGAAATTGAATTAATTCTTCAACAGCGGCATTCCATATAAACATGAGTCTCGTCCCTCTACAAAATTACTTTTGAATTTAAATATTTCTATAGTCTAGATGCTAAAACCATTTCTCATTAAGGTGATCCGTAATAAATGTCTTGTCATTTCAGCTTGTCACAACGTTTGTTGCTTAAAAACTGCTTACATGAGGATCAAATTAAAATCAATAAAAAATGTCTGGTTTTAGAAGTGGGGAAGGATAAAGTGGGTCCCCAAAAATTGTATTACCCAAGAGCCTCTACAAAGTATAATCCAGGCCTGATGATTACTTTATTTAGGAGTGGCGTTGCATCTTGTTACAACTTCTTATGTGCCCCGTTGAAATTAAATTTTGATTTTGTAGCGTTTTATTAACGTTTCTTCATATTATTCTTCTGTTCAATTTTTTTCATGTGAGGACATTCTATTAATATTAAGAAGAGCTGATGAATTTGGACTGACGGCAAGATTGTACCAGTATCATAACTTCAATTCTATTAAATATTTAGACCGTAAAAGTGGCAAAATATGTAAATTTGGCTTATGAAATCCTTTTTAAGAGAAAGCGTTACGTGGTTACAGTTCGAGTACAATTGTTTAGAATTAGAGAAAATATTTATAAACTAGAAAATCACCCGTCATGGTATGACGGGTGCAAATTGCCTCTTCATTCGAGAGATTTCCTGTCAAATTTGACCTGCTTAAATATATATGCGAGAGAAATGTTTAACTTTGATTGAAAACAAATAAAATAAACATATATTTTATGACAGGAAATATTTTTTTTATTAACATATGTCTTTATTCAAAAAAACCTTTTAATAAATAACACTCCGTGTGAAGTATTTTTCGTTGTTTGACAATTTTATTATAACTCAATAACCGTCCAAACTATATCACGCGCATGATATACCACTGACGTAATTTACTGCTTTCTATTAAAAAACGGAAATTAATTTAAAATATAGGATTAATATAATTTAAAATTTCTCGGGAACTATTGATCATAGCGAGATAAATTTTATATCAATGGATAGCAAATTTTATTTCACTATTTTAGAGCTATTAAATTTGAAATTAGAACGACAATTACTGTTTTAAATTTAAAATTACTTAAATTTTGGTTCTCTAACAATAAAATAATGCTCGCAGTGCTATCGCGCGAGTTTTAGTGTTGGTGACGTCAGAGCGTTAGAGAGAGATCTGGGCTATTATATTAGTAATTTTAACTTTACTTTATAACTTTACTTTATAAAAGCTTAAGGACTAACAGATCCTTAAGCTTTTATAAAGTAAGTAACAAAAAAAAATAGTTATTATATCCTCAAAAAAGAAGTTTGTATGGCTTCAATTTACTGTAATAATTGTTTTAAAATAGTTTAAAAATTAGGTAAATCATTTTTTAGTAGTTTAAATCATTTTTTTATTAATTACTATTAACTAATATCTTAAAATTAATACTGGTACAAAGGAAATAATTTATATACTTCTCAGCATAAAACTAAATAAAAACCGTAAAATAAAACTAAATAAAATAAAATTAATTTTTCAAAGGCACACATGTATTTTTTAAAAAAAATGCCGTACTTGAAATTATTTTAAGCTGATCTTCTGAAATAAGTCTATTTCTTTTTTGGTATGTGTGTAAGTGTGTAGGCATACGAAATTTCACAGATCATGCAAAAGCAGGTTCTTAGTTTTTCAACCTTTCTTGTGCGACAGAAATCGCATCGTCTTCTCGGAATCGGAATGTCCGAGGGCCCCTCTTCAATTTATCGCTGCCGGATGCTTTTGAAAACCTGTCTATTGTATATATAGTATATAGCTTCTTTTTGGTTACCGAATGCATTCAAGGGAAGGTCCGAAAAGTTTTTCTTCGTGAGATAATTTCTGACTGGCGTAGCTTTTCCAGATGCGCTTTTGCCCGCTTGAAATACATTGCCATCATTGTGGAATCAATCCTAGGCAAATTATCCTATTTCCCTTGTACGAAACCAATATCCATTATGAAATTAACCTTGAAATAGTAAAAGAAAGTCTAAAACTTCATTCCTAAAATGCAAGCTAATATAAACGCCTGAAATCAAAATATGCCACAAAAGTCGTGAAACAGAAGTATGCGAAGAAGGGCAACGACGACGTCAAAATCTACTCGGCCAATGAGAGTGCGTTTCCGATTGCATCATAATTCCTGCTATTTCAATGCACCTTTCGCCCTCAATACTTAAATAAATAAATTTTGATGTAAAATTTCACTTGCATATTTGAAATTAGATTGACTTTTTCTATAAATACGTATTGCTTTCACTCGTTTTTAAAAAATGCTGAAGTTCCCCATTGAGAGAGATTCGTCTGCAGATGCGGCGTCATCAAGGTCCTTTCGGGGGTCTGTCTCTCTATACATAAAGATTTCAGCATCCCGGAAAAAGTACACGGTTGAAAGTTGATGACAATCACCACTAAGCCCCCCCCCCCCTCCAGAACGAGACACCGGGAGGACACAGGTGGCACGGAGCCTCTGCAGCACCCTCTGGGCTCCCTAAACACGTTTTTCCATTTAAACAATTGACTGTTGTTTTGACAATTTTCCAGTCAGTGACAATTTTTTTTCACTGACTGGAAAACCCGCGGACTACACCTCGTAGAGAACGCATTCCAACAACATCACATATTTTTCTTTCTATGTGTTGCATTACATTCATAATTATTTAAATTCCTAATATATAAAAATACTACATAGAATATATATTAAATAATTTCATCACTTCACAATTACAATAGAACAAACAACAGATCTTAAAATAAATAAAATTCAAATTACGATTCAATTTTCCAATTATCATTTATCATTACCATTTTCCATGATATTTACCATATAAAATTAAAATAATTTCCTCACACATAATTTCCAATACAACATTACAATGATATATCAACTATAGGATATTTTTCCATACATAAAATCAGTTTTACGATTCAATTTTCAATATAATATTTAACTTTTACGCAATTTAAATAACAGGACAATTATAAATAAATTAACACGCAAATGAAAAATCTAACAAATTTTTAACAATTTCAATAAGTCCATTTCATGCCAAGCTATTCGCAGTTAGCTGCATTAAGCCCAGTGTCCCAAAGTTAGTTGGAAAAAAACTTTTTCCTGATTTCTTTGTAAAGATTAGAACGAAAAATATAGTTGTTCACTGTTCCTTTATCCAAACCACATCTACAATTGTCATTTTTTTTATAGAATCTGTTTTGATAAACTGGAAAACTTGCGTATCCTGTGTATAGTTGGTTTAGGTAAAAATTACCCATGCATCTCTTGAGGTCGATTTTGGTTAGAGTTCGGCGAAGTTGATTGACACTCGTATTTAGGTTTTCATTCAAAATGCAAATATATATAATTCTGCAGTATGCATATATATATATATATATATATTCCTAATGCATATATAAAACATCTTTATTAGAGGTGAAGTATAGTGCATCTGGGTCAAGGAAAAGACAATAGTTGGCTCAATCTTTCTTTATTCCATCATTGAGAATAATTTAGATTAGTTTTCAGTACGTAAAGGAATCATAATTTGCTATTATCCATGGCCAGAATTAAAGAGGTAACGCACGAACGACACGCTGTAGTTACCAGCTTACAAATTACTTGTTTGAATCAAAAAGGGCAGATAGGAATGCGTAGAAAGTTTAAGTACCCAGATAAAGGGAATTTCCCCGGAAAGACTCGTGACTCAAAATGAAAGTCGTAGAGCGCTTATTACGAAGGTATAATTGGGTGAGGTTGATTGACCCTCCTATTTAGGTTTTCATTAGTCAGACGGCAAAAATGCATATATATAATTCTGTGCCGTGTATAGTTAAAATTTGCTTTCTTTTTTATATTGAAATAAACTTAAAACTGAATAGGAAAAAAATGCTTGGCTTAGAATGAATTTAATGATACCTTGAAGCATGTACTATACAATATACGCGCATAAATTTATCATGCGATACAAGTTCCTACTGCAAATTATTACATGAGTTGAAATGGAACACGATGATCCAAGAGAACATTTCAAAACTGGATATGAAACATTCTGCCATAAATCTTCTAAGTACCTTAAGCAACATTAAATACTTCCTATAAAGGTATATTAAAAATGAAATAAATAAAAAAAACTGAGGTATAAGCTTTTATTCAAAATGCACTTTAAATGAGAAAATACGTTTACACATTATAATTTCGTCAGAATGAACTCAAAAGTTAAAAAAATTATTATTTCGTTATAATGAAAATTCATTCTAATGAGATAATTTTACTTTTACTAAAATATAATCCTTCAATAGCAATGCGAAAAAAATGAACGCAAAAGTTGAAATATTTTTTTTTATTACAATAAAATGCTTGGTTCGAATAAAAGCGTCGGCGTCTTTACCTTCTTGGAATATTCCATTTGTTTAAGGAAATATTCACAAAATATAAGGTGTTATATAAGGCCCCCACGTTTTCATTCGAAATCAGAAAAATTATTTTCAACTTTTGCGTTCATTTTTTCGCATTGCTATTGAAGAATTATATTTTAGTAAAAGTAAAATTATATACACTCATTAGAATATATTTTCGTTATAACGAAACAATTATTTTTTACTTTTGAGTTCATTTTGACGAAATTATAATGTGTAAACGTATTTTCTCATTTAAAGTGCATTTTGAATGAAAGTTTATACCTTAAAATTTTTTAATATTTATTTTATGTTCTACTTTTTAGTGACGGCTGCCACGAATACACACGACAAGTTAGGGATAGTAAACCAAATTGAATTACCGAATTCTCTAATATAAAACACATGAGTCAAATTCAGTATTTCTTCTGGAATAGGACCTGGATCTAATTTATTCCAAAATGCTTTAGAGGGATATGCCGACCTTTTGCTTTTTACGTGATTCGCACAACGGTGATTCCATTATCTCGAATTTGAGATAATTCGAGTGTTCTGGTTGAGTCAAATTCAGTATTTCTTCATTGCTTTTTCTAGCCGCCGCTCACGTTGGGTAACCGTTTAAATACGCGCCATCTATATATATATTTCTCGTACGCAGCACGATTGCGATTACATTATCTCGAATTTCAAAAAAGTGCGCCACCGACCGAGAGACGAAACAAGACTCACTTCCCCGACCTGACCTTTGACCCTCAAGCCGCTCCGAAATGAGGATGATTCACAGGCCGCGCGCCCTTCTATTGTGTGTCGTCGCTTACCATTGACTGGGAAATCCATACAGTAAAAGATTTCTTGAGTGCCAGAAAATGTTCCACGTGCCAATATCTGGAACACACAGCCGCCCACTGCACCGTGGAAAAGACATTTTGTGGCTTCTGCACAGAGAATCACAGAATTACAGACTGCATCAACTGCAGAAAACGTATTTATAAATACAAGACAAATTACATAACGGATCACGCGTCTATAGATCACACTTGCCCAATCTACGCAGCCAAAATAAAGCCAATAACCAAGAATACGATTTATTAACAGGAACAGATAAATGGATACAACAGACAATTTTCTATTCCAATACCAACGTCAATCTCGATCCCTACTTCCAAGCCAAATTGTTTCCCTTAGCCAAAATCAAAATATAAATATCTCCCAATTCTCATTGCTCAACAGCACCAATTCTCCATGATCCTGCTCCTCTTTTTTCCTGACCCATTAAGAATCCTTCAAATAAACCTTGGCAAGGGCAAAGTTGCCACAGCAAATCTCCCAAAAGAAGCCAAGACTCATAAAATAGATCTTATCCTAGTACAAGAACCTTATTCGAAAGATGGTAAAATTCTAGGTATTCGAAAATCCTGGAAACAATGGCTTTCGGCAAACGGCACGGCAGGCATAATCTCCTTGCCCTCGGCCAATGCTCCAATTTTTCTAGGTACAAAAGAAAATGCAGTGGCAATAAAAATACAAACATCTATTGGCCCACTTTCGATCATCTCAGGGTATTCTTCTCCCTACTCTGATATACAGTACACAATTCAATATATCTCGCAATTTATTACTTCACTCACTCAAGAATCAGTGCTCATTGGAGCCGATATGAATGCTCACAGCACCCTTTGGGGTTATCCAAATGATAGCCCTCGAGGCAATGCAATGGAGGATTTCATATCCAGCACCAATCTTCACCTCCTCAATGTTAAAGATGCAGGCCCAACCTTCCAAACAACGCAACGCTAAAGGCTGGTCTGACCTCACGCTTTCAATTGGCCAACATCTTTCGAATGCAACATCCTGGGAAGTTCTTGAAGATGTTAGCTTCAGTGACCATAATTTTATCAAAATTCAATTTAACATTAAAGTGCAATCTCACTCATATACTAGGTTTAAAACGGCCTATGGGGGGGTCACAATAAATTCATTCAAAACTTTAAACCCAAAGTTAACTCCATCCAACAAGAAATTAACTATTGTCACTCAAAAGATCTTGACAAGGTGGCATCGAACTTGCAAACGTCAGTCTTCCAGACTTGTAAGAAAGATAAAAAAAAGTAAAAAAGAATTTTTACATCAATTGGTGGACCCAGGATTTTAATATTAAAGAGAAAGAGCTTAGATCTCTCCAGAGAAGATTATCTAAAACATCTGGAACTCAGCAACTGAATTATCAACAGAAATTCGCAAATAAAAACTTTGTTTTATAGAAGTTGTCTCTAAGAGCTAAAAGATCAACATTTAGGGACTTTTGCACCAAGACAACAGATCCCTATAGTACCCCGTATAAGTCTTTCGTCAAAGACAATATCCACCCCACGGTATTATTTAAAATTCTTGGCCAACCAGAAAAGGGCGACCATAAAGAAATGGCTCTTAATATTCTAAAAGAAATGTATCCACAGGAGCTTATTCCCTTCCCTCGCCAACTTACATTTCATCATCATATAGAAAAACCCTTCACTCAAAATGAATTGAAAAGGATATTACAAAAATTCCCAACAAAAAAGGCTCCAGGTTATGATGCCATTGATTTTGTTATTCTTAAATCTATATTTAAACATTTTCCAAAACTGCTCATTTTTTATAATAAACTAGCAGTACGCGCACGGCGTTGCCCGTGGAAACAGGACTTCAATAAAATTAAAAACAAAACAAAAAAAAACGCCCACAAATGACATGAAAATTTCTGAAAACAAAACGAAAGATACACATCATTGATTTTACCGCTTATTTTTCTTCACGATAATGACATTTCAACTGTAGAAAAACAATACAGAGTACCTTAATCCGAAACAAAGTGAAAATGATTATTATTTGATTTAAAAGGGCTTTTTGGGGGGATTTTCAGCTACAAAGGCTATTATCCCCTATTCATCCCAAAGTTCTTTTCCATCCGTAATAAAAAAAAAGCGAAAATTGCCATCAAAAGATGGGCTAAATTATTACCGATCTGATTCGGTCAAGAGAAAAAAAAAAATGGCGCCCTCCTTGAAAGTCCTCCATATTCTTTGTCAATGATTATTATACAGCAAATAAAATATGCGAGACATAAACAGATTAAGACACTGCCGAAAATAATAATCGAAGTCATTCAGTTGAAGGTTATGACATATCCTGCGCTCTGCACCGTCAGCCAATGAAATTGCAACAATGCCTCAGACTTATGCACTAAGACCCTCTAGAGGTTCAATACCTAGAGCCCTAATCAGTCCTCCTACGAGTATACAGATGCAGCGAACTTTTGGGACCTGTATTAAAACTGTTTTTGCTTCGCGAGTATTTCTTTTCAAATGTAAACACACATTTTTCATCGATTTTATAATTTTCGCATGTTTTTCGTCGATGTTAAAACATTGTATGTAACCCTTTTTCTTTTGTTCAATAAAGTTTCTACGCACTCTCATCCAAACTGCACACCGGAGATTTTTATCTCTGGAGTCAGGGGTGTGTCGTAGTGTAAAGTAAAGTGGTGGTGTTGCAACCCTACGTAGCGTGAGGTTACCACCTTCCAAACTTAATCGCCCAAATATAGGGCTAAAATTTTATTATCATTTTGATAGGTTTAAAATTCCAATTTTAATTTCCTTAATTAATATATTCCAATTTTTTGCATAATATTGTATTGTCTCCGTAAACCCACCACTGTGCTAAATTTCAAAGCTGTAGCTCGATTGGAAGTGGTCAAGATTTGTGGACAAGACACTCAAGTTGAATAAAAGCTTATAATGGATTTGTTTTATTTCCAATTTCACTCTCTCGGGTTTCTTACACTAGAACATTGTAACAATTCCGGACTTCATCGGCAATATCTGAAATCTTCGTCTGTCAACGATTCCAGTAGTCTTCCTTTAAAGGATTCGGGTTCTGCGCATGTGCCGATGATACGTTTAATCGAAAGCTTTCCCGAATTTGTGATCCATTTCACATCACAGTTGCAAACAATGGGATTACCTACAAAAGAAAAAAAGAGAGTAGACAGACATGTAGTATTAAAATAAAGAAAACTAGCTAATATCGCGCCGAGCATCTGCGCTCCGTTATGCGCACAACAAGTATTTTCTTCCAGATTAGAGCATTCTGGTTTCTGATATTTCAGCTCGCCAAAAATACAGCGCGCGTCAACTATCGTCAAGAAAGAAATAGAGCCATGCTGGCGACTCAGCTCTTCAAGAAAATTCGCCAAGGCAAAAAAGTGCCAAGTGGTGTGCGTATGACGGAATAGTGCCCAATATACGATGTTCGCAATAGTAAGCTCCATGGTGTTCATCACACTTTTGAATTTAACACGCTGATTTAAACAATATTGACAGTGATCTGAACGTTGTTCGGATCGCTCAAGTCCATCTGCTTCATTTCTACCTGATCTCGTTTAAATCATTTCATCCATAGTTTCATTATACTGTAAGAAATATTGTGAATTCTTAACTCATTTTGTTTTTAGAAAACAAGTTGTTTTACACCAGAACGAATATAGTAGCAGTGTATGCCTATGAAGTTATGCCTCACATGGCTGCCAGTTTAGTCTTGTAAACAAACCGATCGTTGCCACAGGCAAAAGAGAAATTAACCCCTTTTCTGTGCTTTGCACGTTAGCGTTTCATATTCATTGCTTCGTTCCAGTTACGTATTGCTCCAACCTGAGCGGTATGTCTGTGTCTGTGTGTGTGTGTCTGCCTTAAGCGAACACGATAACTCGAAAACCTATTAGACACAGGGATGAAATTTGTATGTAGTCTTTAAACACCAAACATGCCTGTTTCCTATCAAATTTTGGACAAAATCAAATCATCTGTCTGTCTGTATGTCCGCAGTCTTTACGTTTGTAATTCAAAAACTTGAATAGCTAGATGGATGAAATTTCGTACAGTTTTATCGTGATACTGTCTGGGTCATATAAAATTTGGGCCATCATAAAGGTTGACTTCGATCATATAAACTTTATCTCAACAGGTCCATATCTCCCACGCGGCGTATTAGACATAATCTCTGCATGCACGATATTTATTGACTCTGTTGGCGCTTTTTTCATCCGATTTCTCCATGCGCATGCGTACTTAGTATGAAATCTGTGCGCACGCGCAGAAGGATTGTCCTTGAGCCGAAAGAGGCAATCAGTGACATTTAGTAAACGCATCTCTTCGAATATGATTTTACCTGGCTGATAATCATTGGTCCTGGAGTTTACAATAGGTTTGAATTTTTTTATCCACGTGGGATAGCACCTTTTCGAGAAGTACTTTGAAAGTTTAGGGAGAGACCACTCCATGGTTTTTATCAAACTCAAACAATACAGTTCCTCGTGCGGAGAAAACAGGAGAATAACTGCTCGCATGTGATAACTTGCATGCAGAATTGCTTTGTATGCACCAGTAAAGTGAGACGCCCTGTTTGCTTCCTTGCAAAATCTAACAAGTGGTTTTGTGAAACTGCCAAAGTTTTGATATCCCCTTCTTTGCAGTGTAGGTTGAACAGAGTATGCTATAGCAAGATCGTGATAATCAGTCAGTGTGGATTTGGCCCAAATTTGATACGGACCTACATTCATGGATTAAAGCTGTGCGCAAATTTTATCCATCTGGCTTTGGGATTTTTTTGAGTTATAGCGTTCGCATGACCTCGAACCTTCCTGATAAACAGACTTCCGTTGACGGATTTTTGTCCAAGGACATTAGAAACAAATTATGTTTTTAAATACCACATACCATTTATTCCTGTAGCGCTAATGGTTTTCGAGTTATCATGTTCTGAACACAGACACACACAAGCATTATAATTCCAAAATTGTTCGGATCAGGGAGGTCAAACGTGGAGATTTGTCAAAATCTCGAGTGCAAGATTTTTGACGATTACAATACTTTCTACGCTTTGTATACTTGAGTATACGAGAAAGTAACCAGCAAACATCGCCAACACAGTGGCAATGTACATTTTAGACTAATATGCAAATTTAGACACCTGTTTTAACCTTAGCAGAAATTTGGGCTGGTCTATAATTAATGTAACCTTGAAGCCAATTTTAAAATTTAATCAGAAAAATTTTATTTAATATTTGTGTTGTTTTCGGTGATTTTTCGCACTCATTTCTTAATAGCATGTCTTCGAATAATTGTCCAGAAACCAGCGGAGTGTAGCTTACTCCCGAAACTTTCTCACGAAAATAATGATTGGTAAACACCCAGTGGTAGGTAAATGTATTGGGAATTGTTACGCAGGCCTGGTTATTTGAAAAAATTATGAATGGTGATTTACAATGAACATTTCAGTCATGAATTCACAAAACTTAATATTTTTGCAAAAAAAAGAATTGCAGATAATTATAATTTTTACGCGCTGAAGACTAGAACCTGCTAACGTTTTTTGGCTGCAAATCTTTTCACTGATATCACAGATTCACCCTACTTCCGTCTGGAAAATGTCAGAACGAACTTTTGATTCAGAGTTTATGATTTCAGTGCGTCCTTTGTTTCATTAATTAGAGGTCGACATAAACTATACTAACTGTAAATTAAAACCAGAGGTGATGCTCCCCTAAACTTTCTCGTATACTAAGTCATATTAATTGAAAATCTCAGTTCTGGAATTTTTCTCGTTAATGCCTGTATGCTTCATACAGTAAAATAAAAAAACAAACAAACCTGAAATCAAATATCTCTGTTGCCACATTTTCAAAAAAATATTACTTTTAGAAAGCAGGCGGCGCGGTAAATAAAACAGCTTCATTGTTGAATACTAAACGAAATTCTGGAGTTAATTTCGAAAACAATTTATACCACAATAACAATTGCAAGCGCGAAAATAGACCAAATATATTGCTGAAATAATGAGATCAGTTTTGATTTACAACAATAAAAAAAAATTGTTAACAATTGATGTTTAACATTATTTATTGTTATAAATAAAATTCTAACGATATAGATTGCTACCAATACGCATGCATGAGAATCGGATTAAAAGAAATTGAATAATACAATTTGACATACTCTTTGACAGTTTGGCCCAAAACTTTTTATGGACCTACATTCATATTTGAATAAAACTGTGTACCAAATTTTATCATTTAATAATCAAGTTTTTGGTTATTAAGTTCTAAGCCACTTAAGACGCACAAATAGACGAACTTCCGTTAGTTTTGTCCAAAATTTGAAACCTACAAATTATTTAAGACAGCATGCAATTTCACCCCGTATCATCAGTTTTCAGTTATCTGATGCAGACAGACAGACACACAGACAGATTGTGAGACATAATTCCAAAATTGTGTTTTCGGACTCAGGAGGTCTTAAAACGTGGAGATCCGTCAAAATCTCAGGTTCAATTTTTTTAACGATTACAATACTTTCTATTTGTATACTTCATTGCACGAAGAGAAAGCAATAAGTAGCTTTCCTTAACTTCCACAGTGGCAATGCATTTGAACTAAATATGCAATTTGAACACCTGTTTTTAACCGATTTGAACATGGGCAGAGGATCTATAATTAATGTTGATTACATGATACCAAGTTTTATTTATCTAAGCCAAAGGGCTTATGAGATACTAAGTATACGATTATAGAACGACCGAACCAGTACCAACCCGTGCAGTTTGGCAAAATTTTATACGGACCTACATTTATGACGATAAAACTGTGAACCAATTTTACCCATCAGCTATTCAGTTTTTGAGTTATAGACTGCACATGACTGATCTGACAGACGAACTTACCGTTGCAGGTTTTGTCCAAAATTCGAAGAAACCTAAAATATATGTTTAAAGCACACATACCAAATTTCATCCCTGTAGCTCTAATAGTTTTTTTCGAGTTATCGGACAGACACACAGACAGACGACAGACGCAATTCAAAATTGTGTTTTGGACTCAGAGGTCTAAAACGTGGAATTCGTCAAAATCTCGAGTTCAATTTTTTAGCGATTACAATACTCTTCTCTCTGTATCTTCGTATGCGAAAATGCTTATGACTCGGAAAGAACAAACGATTTCGTTCTAATGAAGTTTCTTTCGTCTAACGTAATTTACTAAATTTTGAGAATTAGTAGATCAATTTTATATAATTTTTATATAAGAGGGTTTCTTCAAATTCTCATCTGACGTTCATAATCTCTACATATTTCATTTTTTTGCAAAACCTTTAACGTTTTTGCCGTATATAAAACAAGCAGGTTAAAATATCTCGTTTTTTTAAAATTAATTTTTGTCCTTCAAACAATTTATGTTTGATTTGCTAGTTTCTCAGACGATCCGATTTGCAATTTCATTGGCTGGTGCGTGACCTTCCTTCAGAGCTGGTGACGTCTATGCTTCCATTCATGCATCTGATGTGTATCTTTTGTTTTGATTTGTTTTTTTCCCGTGTCATTTGGGCATTTTTTCCCCATTTTGTTGAAGTCTGATTCACAGTTAGCACCGTGCATACTCTAATTGAATTATATAAAACACAGAACAAGGTTGAAATAATTAAAATAAAAAAATTCATTTAATTATTTTATATCAAATGATATATTTAAAAAAATGTTTTATTATTGTATTTATTTAGATAATTAATGTTTTCAGTTACCTTTTCCCAGCGCCATGACCTTGGTCTTTTTCAAATTTCCCTCGTTATCTTTCAATGGTTTCACGACATTTTACAAGGCGACAAGGAAACTGTTTTGTATGGATCGAAATATTGAATTTTTTGAGAATAAACTAACAAGTTGAAAAGCAAAATTGGGAGAAAAACCATTGATTCAAAAGAAGAATATAATATTATTTATTTTCAGTTTCGATCTTCTTACTTCATTACCTTTTCGTTTAGGAAATACTTTAACCTTTTTAAAAATTCATTTGATAAAAATACAGGGAAAAAGTTTTTTAACAAAACTTGCTTAAATAGAATAAAATCTCATGATGTTTCCAAATTTATAAGATTGTTGTTGAAATAAAGGATATAATTTATGTAAACGGTATTCCAAAATAATTTTTTTTTCTAATTTTAAGGAGAATTCAATGAGTTTCTCTTGATAATAATAAAAGCAGAACAAAATGCTGTTTGTGACTAGAACGAACATGCTTACAATGTTAACAGGTTTACACTGGGGTTATTGGAAAGAACAATGATTCCTTTATCCACTTTTGCAAATGGAGCAGAGACATGGCTGACAGATCTGCTTTTTTATCTTTAAAAGGTTTTACCATGAAAAAAGGTCAGATCTGATGTTTTTATTATGAAAGAAGTTTTATCTGTATGCATTTTTTGTATTTTTCAACTTTTCACGCAGATCCAATATTCGACTAACAGGTTCAGTTTAGTTATAGTAACGATCCGTTTTGAAGTATCAGGAAGCTACTGTGCTGGACACTCATTAATTTTGAACGTGGACTCCGGCGAGGACTTGACACTAGTCTCAAACTTCTGCATCTGTGTCAGTGGGAGGACGTTTGAACCATATTCAATTTAGGTCACCAAACCCCACAAGCTTGACAATTTTCAGACAAAATTCGAGCAGCAGCTGGGTTGCAACAGGTCAATAAAAGCAAGTGACGGTACCGCTTTCCATTTTCGAAATTTGTGTTTAGTGCAATTCCAATGTTAAGAATCAATTCTTTCCTGTTTGAAATAGTTTATTTATTTTGGTATTTTGTTTTCACTTTTCTTGCAGTTATTATTAGAATCTTAATCATTTTTATTTCTTCTTACTTCTTAACTTTTTCTCGTTTATTTAATATCTCTTTCTATTCATATCAAGCATTGACATTTGTATTTATTAAATTAGTCTTGAAACTATGTTGTTACTTTTTTGAGACATAAAATATTTGCAAATGTGCTTAATTACTGTGGTCTATTTTTAATTAACAGAAATGTCACCCTACACAAGACACTTCACATTACAAAATTAATATTTTGATAAATAAAATAGTTATAATTAATATTTCTGAAACGGGGAATAACTCAAATCCCAGACGGGTAATGTCCATCATCCAACTACAGAGTGAATATAAGCAAATATACTCAGCAAAAGGAGGTGGCTGCAATCGTCAATGGGATCGTTACAGGTAATTTTAATAAGTTAGCAAGAGAATTAAGGCCGCTATATGTAGAGCTTAGCCATTACGCTGAATACACAGTCTACAATACCACGTAATATGGACTTAAAAAATTCTTTTAAACTTCCACTGTCAATGTTTTTGAGGTATCTCAGAATTGTAGAAGAGAGCTGAAAATATTTTTTTCTTTGCAACCGTCTTTCTCTTTTGTTATCTCAGCTTGAAATACGAACAACAATTGTTTTATCACTCAAAAGGCTGTGTTATATTCGCGTAACGTCTTAGTATTGTTTAAGATGTCCCATTCTTAATGTAATGCGTATAGTTCACAGATGGCGTGCGCAGTTACATTTTTACTTTCATGCAGTATACAAGAAAGTATTGTAATCGTCCATCGAATAAAGATTTGACGAATCTCACGACCTCCCTGACTCCGAAAAACACAATTTTGGAATTATGTATCTGTGATATCACCATTGAACGTAAACTCAAAACTATTAGAGCTACGGGGATGAAATTTGGTATCGCGTTCTTTAGAAAAACATCATTTGTGTTTATAATTCGAGGTCCATGCAGTGCCTGCTCAAACAGAAAAGCCAAGTGGATAAAATTTTATACACAGTTTTATCGTCATGGAATGGGGTCCACTAAATTTTGAATATCCATCAAAGGTTGTTTATTCTGTCGGTCTGTATAATCACGCTTGTTCGGTTTTGAAACTAACTCCCCACCGCATGCCTACTGGTGCGTGTGGAGAGAAAGAACGGACGCTCAAACAGACAGTTTACCAAAAAAAACTCTGGAGCGATTTTGTAAAGAAGCAAATATTTAGGGAGTTCGCCGGTCTGTTGCGCAGAAAAGAATGGGAGGTTGGAGTGTTTTGATCCTTCAAACCATGGTTCCAACTTTGGTTGCTTGCGACGAGTTTATTTGACGTCTTTATTCTAGTTTCTCTACTACATGTGGGTAGGAGTATACGAGAAAGTTTAGGGGAGACCACTCCCCTTTGGTTCATCTGAAGGTGACATCGGATCGACTCATTAGCAATATAAACACGCGATGAGATCATGTGACCTATTATCAGACACCAGGAAAGTAAGAATGAGAAAGCAGAAGTCGTCAACAACCCCTTCTGTCTTATACCTCAACATCAGTTTTGCTATCACGTTGAGTCTTATTGAACTTGAGAATTTGTTTGCAGTGTAAATGCTGACAACGATGGAATTTGATATTTGCAAAACACACTTATAATTTAACATTATTCTTTCTTAAGACATGAATTGAGATCATTGCTGGGAGACTTAACTTTATATACTGGTCACATGTGTATCTTCCGTGTAATCTGATGTCGAATCATTTGAATTGTCGTTTCTACCACCCTATGCTGGGATTGTAGGATATTCATCTCGCGACGTTCCTCGTTGTTCTAAATGCCGTACAATATCATTAAAGCTAGCAATATTGTAGAGCATTTTTATTGCTAATAAGGAAGTCTCCATTCAACTCGACCATTCAGCATTTTATCTGTCTTTCGTTGTCCAGTGACTACTAAACACTGATTCGATTTTTTCAAATCTGGCATGAAAGTTCTTTGGTCTTAAAGTGACGTGTAGAATTTCTTTTTAAATTCAGTTTGGAGATGGTGACCGTTTTATAATGGTTTAATGTTGCTGAGTCAATGGACGATTTTGGCCATTTCGTATTTGTTTGAAAGGATGAGAATATTCAATTGTAGATGTTCTAATATGATAAGCGCAGACGTTTATTAGCAATGTTGTGAATTTGGTGAAAGCAGAACATGTAAACAGTTCGTTTTGTCTAGTCTTTAAAGTCTCAATGAAAATGAAAGATCTGACTTTCTTTTTTTTGGACTCGGTGTCTGCTGTTCACAGAACTTATGTAGGGTGGTCAACTTTTTGTATACACGAAAAAGTATCGTGAATCTCGCGAATTCACGAATACATCCTT
>BGPR01004237.1:0-34358 GCA_013235015.1 Araneus ventricosus | reverse complement strand
TGCTTATTTTTGCTGACAAGGGGGGAGAGGGGGTCAAAAAATACCAAAAACGTGCTTACGTAATATTTGAACGGCCCCACACCTCTGGTTCCATCTCTTCCCTCTGGAGAACGTCAAAACGAGGAAGGGGGTGTTTGGGGAGTTGCCGTAATTTCCTAAAGTCGCTTTTGCCGCTCGCTACTATTTCCTTCGTAGACCGCGCCAAGGCGAAAGGATATCATACTATAAATAATCGCTCTGCGGCAGCTTACTGTCGCCAATACACAATAGAAACTGCAATTTGAACGCCTTTTTTTAACCGATTGACACAAAAATTTAACACAAATCTAGCATTAAGGTTAGAAGGCCACATACAAAATTTCTTTTATCTAAGTAATTTTGTTAAGAAGTTATTGCATTCAAAAGAATGCGATTATACAGACCGACAGACAGTCAACCCTTTGACGGATTCGGTCCAAAATTTAATACAAACTTAAATTCCTGATGATACAAATGTGTACCAAATTTTATACACCTAGCTATTCAAGTTTGTGAGTTATCGCGTTCACATTATCACGGACAAACTTCCCGTAGACAGATTTTGTTCAAAATTTGATAGAAACCTACAAATTATGTGTCACGATCGCATACCAAATTTCATCCCCGTAGCTCTCATAGTTTTCGACTTATCGTGTTCACAGACAGACGGACATAATTCTAAAATTGTGTTTTTTCGGACTCAGGGAGGTCTAAAATGTGGAGATTCGTCAAAGTCTCGAGTTCGAATTTTTCGACGATTATAATACTTTCTCTTTGTATACTTCGTATACGAGAAAGTAAAGAGCAAAAGATATAACGTGAAGCATGCGTAATTCATACGGCCCAAAGAAATATATTACATGTGAGACACACTTGCTTCACTTGCCGATTAATCTGTTAAGGGTTATTATTCTGTAATTATTATTATATCACAGACAATTATATTATTTCAATGCAAATCGTAAATAACTGGTAAGACCGGATAAGAAGCTCAAGAAGGCCACAAGGCAATTATATTATTTCAATGCAAATCGTAAATAACTGGTAAGGACGGATAAGAAGCTCAAGAAGGCCACAAGGCAATTATATTATTTCAATGCAAATCGTAAATAACTGGTAAGGACGGATAAGAAGCTCAAGAAGGCCGCAGGTTCCCCATTCCTGCCCGAGACAAAGAGGGAGACGTTCATCGACATTTTAGTGTGCATTCTTAATTCTATTTTCTTCAAAATACTTAAGACTAGATTCTCAATTATGAAAACGCGAATGTACCGGAGAAGAATATGGTTGAGTATGGTGTCTAAATTTTTTTAAATATATAACAGAAAACAAAACTCAAACTAAATTACTCAAGTTTGAATTTATTAAGCTTCTATAGATGTTCTCTTATTTCGATGATATTCTACATCAGTAGTACCTCGTTACAACAATAACTTTGGGGACCAAATAAAGATGTTGTTATAGAGGGATGTATCGTTATATCGAGGGGAGACATAATTACGATATAAAAAACCTAAATTTTGGCTGTTTTTATGTGGACCAATACAACAATATACATTTTGCAGAACCTCACCAGAATGATGTTTGTTAAAGCATACAAAAATTTTAAAATTCAGCTAAACACATACCTGAGAAACTTATTTGTCGAAAAAATCCAATATTTTCTTTTGCTTATTCTTTTTTAAAAACTGTTGAGTGAACTAACAAGGTTTGTATAGAGTCTAATGCGAAAAATTTATCATAATTTCATCATCATAAAGGCTTGAAAAAAATGTCCGTAGAGACTGAACTGATTGAAGAGGTTCCTGGGATGTCAATGAAGATTGCGATGGATCTGTATCATCATCATCGTCCTCTTTATCATCATTTTCAATTTCGGCTATGATTTTAGACAGAATACCTTCTTCAGTAACTCCTGCAAAAACCACAAGATTCATCAAAGTTCATCGGCTGTTAAACATTCCTCCACGTCAATTCCAGACATTTTTTCACTTTTTTCTTCAAGCTCAGTTAAAGATTATTGAAGGCTCAAAACACGTTCTTCAGCATCTGAAACATAGCCATTACTGGAATTTTCGTCATTATCAGTTCGCTCACCTCCGTGAAATATTGTTAAAGAGGAAGAAAATGGTGTTGAGTGTTTTTAAAAAAAACATGGTTGTACAGGGGTTTATTGCTGTATAGAATATCTTTATATTGAAGGGAGAATAACATTATGTCCTACTCAAATTCACCGGGACCTCAACAATGTATTTTTGTAGAGGTATTTATCGTTGTATCGGATATCGTTGTAGCGAGAGTTTACTGTATTCAATTCTTACATGGGATTTAATTCTGTCGCTTTTAATTATGCATAAAATTGATTTTTAGCGTGCGATTCGTTTTTAACGAGTATTTGGGGCAGTATGGTCAAGTTCGGCCCTTGTGCAATAAAACCAAAGACAAAACAACCAATCATTAATTTGTTCAATTCCCATGTTCCATTTCAATAGAATACGGAACAAATTCCAATCGATTTTTCGATCAAATACATGAAATGAGAAACCAAGACGTCTAGTCGTTTTTAAAAAAGTCGATACCACACAGCCTATCAGAAGCGGACTGTTTCTAATTAATTTTTCTATGAATGATTTATCTGAAGTCAAAAGCGCAAGAAAATGAAAAATTTTACCTTAAGTCCCAGGATAGTACCTTCCAAGGTCTAGGAAACATGTCTCGAGAAATTTTCTTCAACGAGCCCCCCACGAGAGTAAACATTTCGACGTTAACCATATGCTGAAACGCTTGGTGAGAGATGCTCGCTGTTTTCGTGTTGTCGAACCACAAGTTCGTCACTACCTGAGGCATATGTTCCTTGAAAGAAGTTCCGAAGTGCTCGATATCCACATTCCAAGCCCCGAATTCCTTCAAAGTGGCATTCGAGAAAAACTCCCATTGCACTCCTCTTAATATCTTCACGTCATACAAATAAACGTTGATTTCCGGGGTTTTAACTGGAGCGGCATCAAAAAGGGAGACCAAGGTGCTGGATGTAACGTTTAATGTCTGGAATCTGGCAGATTTTACAATCGAGGATGGTATGTAATCTAGGACGCATTGATCGAAGTGAACGTCTTGGAGGTTCCAGTCTGGATTTTTAGAGAACACTTTCTCTATTGTTCGTGCGTTGGAAATGCCTTTGCATAGTGCTGTCACCCTGTCTGAAACTTCAGAACATGTG
This sequence comes from Araneus ventricosus, assembly GCA_013235015.1. Lineage (NCBI taxonomy): Eukaryota > Metazoa > Arthropoda > Arachnida > Araneae > Araneidae > Araneus > Araneus ventricosus. Next base: position 31,120 of record BGPR01004237.1, on the reverse strand, counting down.
CAAGGTGCGACTTCTTCTGGCGGAGGACAAAGCGACCCGCCATTCTGAATCAGAAAACCGAAGGTAGGTACCGTAATTGTAGAAACATAGAAAAGGACCAAAAGAAACCACATGTTGTTCACTTCTCAAAATCAAATGAAATCTCTTTTGTTTGCAGAAACTCTCAGACTGAGAAGCTTTCTTTTTGTTTAAAACCTCGTCATCAAATTTCTTTCTTCTTGTATAAGCAGTTTTTAGTGTAAATTATACTGCGAGATTTTAAATCGATAGATAAAAGTCTGAATTGCATGTCTGCAATAAATGCTTTGTCATCAAAGTGGGTTTAATAGTAAAAAACTTTGAATAAAGAATGGGTGGGAATTATCTGCACTTTAATTTGGTTCAAATTCACTTTGATAAAAATATTTTGCACTCGCGTAACAAATATACTGCACGCGAAAAAAAATTATTCCACTAGAATTAAATTTATTCAGCACGAAAAAAAATATTTGAACTTTGAACAAATCTGATGCACTGAAGAAAAAATATTATCACTTGCATTAATTACTTTCCACTATAAAACGGATGTTTCCACGTTGAATAAGATAAACAAACTCCGTTTTTGCAGTCGTGCAACATTGCATTAGTTGGAGTGTTGCCAATAGGGGGAATCATCCTTGTTTATGGGGATTTACAACCTCAGAAGGGATAAAGTCCTCGAATAAGCTAACACCGGTAATTTTATCCTCCAAATTAGCAACACTGGTTAATTTATAACATGGCTGTGCGCGGTACGTTGCCGCGACTTGTGCGTGTGCAGCGTGCATCGTTTCTTCTCTATAGGGATGTAGTGGAGCTGGAACGCCGTTCTGGCACCGCTTTTTTACTTTCTCGTATACAAAGAGAAAGTATTGTAATCGTCAAAAAATTCGAACTCGAGATTTTGACGATTCTCCACGTTTTAGACCTCCCTGAGTACGAAAAACACAATTTGGGAATTATGTCGGTCTGTGAACACGATAACTCGAAAATTATTAGAGCTACGGGGATGAAATTTGGTATGTGGTCTTTAAACATAATTTGTAGGTTTCTATCAACTTTTGGACAAAATCCGTCGACAGGAAGTCTGTCTGTATGTTCGAGGTCATGCGAACGCTATAACTCAAAAACTTGAAAAGCCAGATGGATAAAATTTGGTACACAGTTTTATCGTCATGAATGTAGGTCCGTATAAAATTTTGGGCTAAATCCGTCAACGGGCTGACTGTCTGTCGGTTTGTATAATAGCATACTTGTTCAACTCCATGCGCATGCGTAAATGCCCGTGGAAAGAAGGGATACTCCGAAAACTTGGCAGTTTGCCAAAAACCAATTCTGGAGGCGAGATTTTGTAAGAAAGCAAACATTTAGGGCGTCTCGTTTTACTTGCGTAATGGAAGCAATCTGTGCGCATGCGCAAGCTATTCTGTTTTCTTCTCCGCACGCGAAACTTGCATTGTTTGATAAAAAAAATATATATATATTGCGAAGTTTTAATACATACGTATCTTTTTGAATATGATTCTTCACCTCAATGTTTTACTATCACTATAATCAACAATCAAAAACCTTCTGATAGTCATTGCATTCTGGGTTACAGTTGGTTCGAACTCTTTATCAACGCAGGGGGAAGGGAAATGACAAATGTTTGAAAAGTATACGAGAAAGTTTAGGGGAGGCCACTGCCGCTGGTTTAAGGAGAAAATTGTGAAAATGTCCTTAAAACAGCGCGAATTTTGTCACTCAAGTTAGAGCGCCCTGGCACTGCTTATTTTGCGATTACATCACTGCTTCTATACCTCTTTTTTTGTATCTTTTCAAACTGAACTGAGGCCGCGGTGTCCTAGTGATAAGGTGTCGGCCGCTGAGCCGGAGGGCTCCGGGTTCGAAACCCGATTCCACTGAAGATTCGTCGTGTATTGAGCCTGTTGCACGTTAAATCATTCTTAGGGAGACAGAACGCTACCTTGTGCCCCTGTGTCTTGTAGCCATTCCAGCTATTTTAATGTTTGGGTGGACAACCTAAGGGAGACAAACGTTCTCCCGCTGGTGTGGTGCGGAAGTTTGGAGAGGGGGTTGCCAGCTCGGATGTCGTCTTCGTCATCTAACCGCGGTTCAAAATGAGGAGGTCCGTCCCAAAATAGCCCTCGTGATGCTTCAAAACGGACGTTAATATAATCAAACTGAACTTTACTATTTTTACCCTATTCATGTGATCATCTGATATACTTTGTGGCTTGGCGAGTGAGTTGATTTAAATTATAAAAAAATGTTGTAAATATTAATAAAATAAAACATTTGAGTAGTTTTGCTTTAGAAGTCATAGAAAATATAAGCGATTTATATATACCGGAATTTATCTCGAAGTATCATTCCGAGAGTGATGAGGAAATAAATGAAAAAAAAACCACAAGGAACAGAAAAAACGACTCTGGATTAAATCTAAGGAATACGAAACAGCAGAATTGGTAGTAAACTATGTAAATAATTTGCGGTAAATAAAACGTGGAAGAAAATTACATCACACAATAGCTCAGCTGGGTGCAAAATTACTTATCGCCGTATAGCTGGTGTATATAGAAAGAATTCATGTCCTGGGGGAATCCATTCTGAAAGTTCTGCTGTTTCATTATATGAAGCACATTAATCACGTGGATGGAAATAGAGGCTTGTCCATGGTGGCGAGAAAAATGGTGTGCCAGCCATATGAAGATGGTGTGAGAAAACTGAATGCAATAATAGCTGCATTCCAAAATCGTGGTTGGAAAGAACCAGAAAAATTTTAAATTCTGTTAATTAAAATGTTCTGCCAAAACTTAGACAACAAACATTTGAACTGCCAACTAACTATATCTATGAAAGATGTATTTAATTGGTGTAATTCCAGATGGAATGTTCCTGTCGAAGAATATACGCCGTTTGTGTTTAGTTTAATTAAGTTATATTAACGTTCCGTTTTGAAGCAATACAAGGACTACTTTTGGACGGACCTACTAGTTTTCAACCGCGGTCAGATGACGAGAACGATACCCGAGCTTGCACCCCCTCTCCAAACTTCCGCATCACACAAATGGAAGAACCATTTGATCGTGTGAAAGACTCATGCTATAAATAAATGAAACTGAGTGGAATCCGAAAATTTTATTGGCTGATGCCATCAGTGTAATAACTAATGGCTGCAGAGCTGTTTTGGACTTCCCTCGCGACGATTGACGTGCCATTTCCATGTAGTAAAAAAAAGATTGATGGCAAACTGCGTGGCATTAAAGACAAAGATGAAACAAGAAATGATATTGAATGTCTTCATTTATGCTCTGATGATAATACCTTTCACATAGTGTATTATTTTTAAAGAAATAGGAGGAAAAAGAATGATGTGAATATCGTAACATTCACAGAATACTTTAAATCGAATAGCTTACCAGAAATCGTTACTGATATATAGGAACTCGGAATTAATGTCCTATCACCAATGATGGATGCAATCAACAATGATGCAACCAATGCTCTGATAAAAAAAAAAGGAACATACATTTCGTAAGCGTCTCGCTGTTAGTCAGTTCCTTAAAATGTGTGAAAATGCGATTGTGAAACAATTGTCAAATGAACGTGATCCAGTTAACCCGAATTACAAACCATTTTAAATGAAACTTCATCTAAAATGGTTTGCATGTCCCCACAAAGACTTGGACAAAACCAAATCAGTGGGAAAAATTAGAAGTCGAAATTTTATTAGGAAGAAACGGAAATCAATCTGCGTTTTACTTACCTTCTTTACAGGTGAAACAGAATATAAATGCAGAAGTGAAGAAATTCATATGAAAGGGCATATCTCATATGGACCTTTTTTGATGAATATAAAACTGAATACAAAAACTGTGTATGGAAAGTGATTGTATCTGCCTCTGGCAGTAACGGTTCTGTTTCCACATACTCGTGTCCTGTTTATATTTGCAAACATAGCGCTTAGGCATGTTAATATTTATAGGGCAAGAGAAAGTGCCAAACGAGCTAAATGTTTATCTCTTGGGCAAAAACGTAAGAGAGGTCGGTCCATTAGAGCCAAAAATGCTCTTTTAATACAATTAGTATTGTTTAGTAATGTATTATTTTATATAATATGTTTATTAACTTTGTGCTAAAAGTAACTTTTACTCGTGCTTTATACATTTTGAAACCTTTTTTTCATTTTTTGTAATAAACTTTTTTATAATATCTATATTTTTTATTTCCTTTTTTGAGTCAGCAATCCGCCCCATTTAAAATCGTTGATACTATGTCTTAAAAATTGAGTTTGAGTGCAATGTATTCAATTTATAGTTCCATGTACAAAGTGAGAAATTTAAAGTTCCGTGTACAAAGTGAAAAGTTTATAGTTCCGTGAACAAAGTGAAAAATGTATTGGACAAAGTATCAAATTTATAGTGCAAGGTATTTGAATTATAGCTCAAAGTATTCGAATTATAGTGTAAAGTATTCGAATTATAGTATAAAGTATTCGAAATATAGTTCCATGAATCAAGTGTAAAGTATAAAATTTATAGTGTGAAGTATTCGAATTATAGTGTAAAGTATTCGAATTATAGTGCAAAGTAATCGAATTATAGTTCTATGATCCAAGTGTAAAGTATCAAATTTATAGTGCAAAGTATTCGAATTATAGTGCAAAGTATCCGAATTATAGTTCAATGTACCAAGTGCATACTATCTAAATTGAAGTGCAATTATATATTTCCCTTTTTAAACCAGCGAAACAGAAGAATAAAACACTGCCGCTATTGGAGCAATTCTGACTTAATGTATAAGCGTGTTTCACTAATATTGCAATTGTACAAAATCTTGTAAATATGTTGTAATTAAATTTTCTTTAACTTAAACCTTGTTTTCTTAGCTCTAGCATATTTTAAACCAGGCAGGAAAATTTGTAGGTTAGGTAATTGAAAGCAACACTAACCCACAAATACTTTTTTAAAAACAATTTATTTTCGTCGTCTTCTTTTCACCTAGGATGAACAATGTAAATTGTAACTGCTTGTAAATATTTTTGTTATTTGCTATTTTATTAGGCTAGAAATCTTAATACTTATATTTAAAATTAAATTATCAATTTTTAATTTATATGACAAAATCTAACCTTATTATTTTTTTCGTTTTAAAGTAATAAAATATGTAGATTTTTAGGCTGTTGTATTCTTTTAGCCAATTGTTTTCATTCACAATCAGTCAGTGTATTGGCTAAAAAATCTACTAGAACTGATTTGCTATGCTGAAAAAAAATGCTGAAGTACAAAATTTTTCCATCGAAATCTTCTTTCAAAATACCTTAATAAGCAGAATGTTTTGCACGTAATTTGTTGAAAAGTGTTATGTTTAAACTGATTCTGGCTTCATCATTCATATACAATTTTCTTTCTATATTTTAAACCTGTAAAGTGATACTAAGTAAAAAGACCAGATTACTAATTACCCTTTGGTTTCACTTAACCTAGTTACTAGAAAATACAGTGCCTTTCACATTTTGACTCAAAATATCTAAGTCTAATAAACTGATTTCAAATAATTAAAAAAATATTAAAATTCATTTACAATGCCCTTTCCGGTTACTGTATCTTCGCAAGGTAAAAACGAATAATACAGTATCTCCAGTAACCTTAGCAGGAAAGGAGTACAAAAAGTTTTGGAATTAGTTTTCAATCATTTTGCTTACAAATAGCTCCATAAAGATTTTGGAAAGAAATTAGTCTTATCATTTAATTGTTTGCATATTTTAGTAAATACGAATAATTCTTTCATATTGGTGATTAACGACCGTAAAGTCTAGTTAAACAAATATTCAATCAAAATCTTGAAATCTTGAGTTAAGGATTTCGATTCCACTTTTTGGCTCTTAAAGCAATGTTGATAATAAAGCATCGATTACACTTCTGTAGACGCCAGTTATCTGCTTAAAATCTCGCTTGATATTCTGAGTTTGAAAGCAGTGAGGACCGCAACTAATTTGATGACAAACGTGAGCAAACAAAAAAAACCCTTCTCTGACTAACAGCTAAGGACAGCAAAATATATATTTAATTTGATTCGAAACAGTAAACATAATGTGGTTTCCTTTATCAATTTCTTTAGTTATAATATCTTCCCTCGGTTTTTTTCATTCAAAATGATGAACCACTTTGTCCTCTACCAGAAGAAGTAGAATGTATCTTTCAAAGGTAGGATGAAGAGCAACAGTACTCTGTAAAAACATTTCCACCGATGATGCAATTCAAAATACATTCTCTAAAAATCCAGACTGGAACCTTCAAGATCTTCTTTCGATGAATGTGTTATCTTTTACACATACCATCTTCAATAGTAAAAACTGACAGTTTTCAGACATAAAATGTTTATATCTAGTACTCAGATCTCTCTCTTTGATACCCAGTAAAATGTTTACATCTAGTACTCAAGTCTCTCTTTTTGATACCCAGTAAAATGTTTACATCTAGCACTCAGATCTCTCTTTTTGATACCCAGTAAAATGTTTACATCTAGTACTCAGGTCTCTCTTTTTGATACCCAGTAAAGTGTTTACATCTAGTACTCAGGTCTCTCTTTTTGATACCCAGCAGTTTTCACTGAATTTAGGAGCATTTGTAGAAGCAGTACGTAGGCATTCTTATTTTTCTGAAAAAAATTCCGAATGAGATTCTATCATCGATTTTACCGATTCATTTGGCTAATTATTTGCCTTTGCTGAAATTGGCAAAAAAATTTCTTTGAAAGGATTCAAACACCGAAGATCTAGAATAAATTTGTTCGTGCATCATTAGTTAAATATTCTAATTATACTATCACTATTTGGTGAATCATTTATCTATGTATTTTATCTCAATGCCTTCAGTGTACAGAGTGGTAATAAAGTTTTAACAAGATCATCATTATGTATAGTATTTCCACAGCGCACAAAAAATTTTAGAACACTTTCCCTATTACAGTTCAGTTAAAAATAGATTTTATGAATTAATACGCAATTGTCTCTGATTAGTTGCAAGCGTCGTAGTTATTGAGATAGGTATTTAAAACCTGATCATTATTCGAGAAATTTACTGTGCTGTTAGACAGAAAATTTCTCGTGGAAAAAAAACTAATAATACAATTACAAAATTAAATCGAAAGTGACTGGCACAAATACTATGTTTTTAAGAGACAACTATTGTTGACATGTACTGTGATTATAATATTGATTACTTCATTGTGAAGAAATGTCTGATAATTTTAAATATCCAGCATTGTTGCTTTTTTAACCAAAATTTTAAACATGTACTCTTTTTAATGAAATGTTGCTCAGAAAGACTTCCCCACTTGTATACATACTCAATCCAATTATTATTCAGTCAAAAAAGATATAACTTTTTTTTCTCTGGGTAGCCATTTATATTTTAAATCACAGAAAATTTAATTGTCAACAGACGATATAACCCATTTCACAACTTTTTAGTTAAAAAAGGACATTTTAAGAATGTGAAAAATGGCTTGAAAGATGTTCATGTTCACTTTGAAAATCAAAACCCACAATAATTATTTACTTTTAACTTTTTAAAATTGATAAGATAGTTTTATACAAATTTTTGCTTTTTTTCACAAAAATCTTAAACATGCACTCTGTTAAACGAAATATTGCTCAGAAAGCTTCCCACATATATACAGACTCACTCCAGTTACAATTTAGTCAAGAAAGGTACAACATTTTTCTCTGGGTAGTCACTTATGTTTTTTAAAACTCGGAAAATGTGAGTAATCGAGAGATGAAATAGCCCATTTCTCAACCATTTAACTAAAAAGCATATATTAAGGAGTCATTTATTTATTTGCTTAATCGAAACTGCAAGATTTAAACTTATTTTTTTCAAACTAATTTCACTTTTTAAAAAATCGTCAACTCAATCGTGGATGCACCATGGCACCAGACATCTTTCAGTGCGATCACCCTTCTTCTGGAACACACTTTGTATCCTGCACACAACATTCTCGACGGCCGAAAGTAACATGCACCAGGAATGCTCTTTGCTCAGGGCAGTCCGTAATATGTTGCCCTTTACGGTCGTCAACGTCGAACCCAACCAAGATAGACCTTCAACTCCAAATAATCCCGCAGGAAAAAGTCGTATGAGGTTAGATCCGCGGAGAATGGACATGGAGAATGTTGTGTACAGGATGCAATGTGTGGTCGACGCAGGGGTGGCGCCAGAGGGGAGACCCGGGAGGGGCAGGTCCGCCCTCGTCGGAAGAGTTGTGCCGCCTCCATCGGGGGAAATATTTGTACGGGGTATTCAACTGTAGTTGATAAATAATAATCTGACGAAAATTTGAGACCAATTTCAATACACACGTCCCCCATACAGCAAGTCGTGCCCCCTTGTCGGACAAATCGGGTCCCCGTCGGGCAAACTCTAGCGTCATTCCAGGGTCCACGAGAATGGTGATCGCATTGAAGGTTCATCACATACCCTCGCCGAGGAAGTAATTTTATTGAATAAAGAACTGTGGTTCACTGTAATTTCATCTCTATAAGCCTTTTGGGCAGTTCATTTGCTGTATTTAAGCTGTTTTGCACTGAAATTTCTTTGTTATTCATTTGTCTAATTCTCAGTTGTGTAGATTACAACAGCGCCCCATTTTCCCCTATCGGCGACTTTCGGAACTAATTTTTTTTAATTACAGAATCTTTTTCTCCATGTCGTCTTTAGCCTCCCTACCAAATTTGATGGCATTTGAGCTGATAGTTCGAGCTACAGATGTCAGTTTAAAAAAATCACCCTATATATTTATACTGTTACAAAGCTATAAAGTTGTTTCCCTGAAATGCTAATCTTGGCGACAAACTTGGCAACTTGGAGATAAAATTGGCTACAATTTTGTGACTTTGGCGACAAAAGGAATTTTCTAGAAGGACCTCGAACTTTCCACCTATTTCTACTGTTTTCATGAACTTTCTAGAGATTACGTCACTTCCTATGTAATGAAGTCACTTCCTGTTGAAAGGTATAAAAGCAAGCTCTCAAGCCAAGACGAGTGAGTTGCAATTTGACCAGCAAGCAAGCTGGTGAGCTAACAAGAAACCTTTGAGTATTGTGTTCAGATTTATTGGTAGTCTCTGTTGTGAATTTTTACTAGCGCTGTGTTAATACTTGTGCTACGTTTCTTTGCTTAGAATATTTGTTAAATAAAGAGCTTTATTTTTTTTTAAATCCTGCTTATTGGATTGCATTCACGTACACCCACAAGACTATTTCGTTACAATACAAATGGAAAATGTTAATAAATATAATTTTAATAATTATACACTAAGTTTGTATATGCTTTTACAAGATGAAGACAAATATATTCATATAAAACTCAACTTGTGTAAGTGTGCATGTTTGTTCTAGTATCACTTCTGAACGAATGGGACGACCTTGATGAAACTTGCTATACATGTTCCTCAATGGACGACTAGCAATATTGTAGGTAATTCAACCCCAATCCAATCTCTCGGGGAGAGGAATGTCTTTTAAATACCTTTAACAAAGGGACCAATCGACATGAATTTGACTCGCATGCTTCAATTTATCAAATAAAAAAAAAATGCAGAGTTAAATCTTCTAATAAAACTCTTATCAAACCCTCAGGCTGAAAATTATCTCCGAGCCATTTCTTTTTAGGTCGGTGGTGGAGTTTAAATGCCTATAACAAATGGAACAGTTGACATGAATTTCATTTGCATACTTCAACTTGTCAAACAAATAAAAATTGGGAGGAAAAATTGGAGTTAAATCTTCTAATTAAACTGTAGCCAGACTCTCAGAGTGAAAATTAATTATAAACCTTTTATGTGTGTGTGTGTTGGGTAGGGATCAGTCTTTTAAATACCTCTAGCAAATGAACCGATAGATATGATTTGATCCACATGCTTCAACGTATGAAACTAAAAATATGGTGAGTTCTCTAATGAACCCCTAAGGCTTGTAAAAATGCTTGTTCAGAAGGAATGGGGCAATTTAGATAGAACTTAGCAAACATGTTTCTCATTGTGTAACTAAGCATACTGCGAGGGTAACTGAGTTGGGTGGGGTAATTCATTAAAAAACATCTAACAAATGAACCAATTAAATTAAATTTTTTTCTATCCATCATCCCTGAAAAGAAAGATACACCAAAATGGTTTTATGATATAGAGTATACTGTATAATAAAGTGAAAAATATTAAATTTTTAATTTATGAATTGTTTTTATTACAATGCGACTTATGTTCAATCAATAAAATACCTAATAAACACTATTTTTCTACTAATTCTTCTATTAATTTACTAATTTCTTATGCATAATTTGATATTCATGCTTCCCTTAACAAAGTAATTTTAAACTTCAAACTCCGATAGACATTTATCCCGCTTTCGTAGCCTTACACGTGTTCTGTTCCTTGTCTACATGAATGTTCCTAAAGGAACCAAATAACTGTCCGTTTCATGTAACATCTAATTGTGGGTTGTCAGTTCCAACTTTACTTTCTTATTCCTTATGTAAAATGCATTTTATGTTAAAATTAAAATGCCGCGCTACATTTTACGTCCAGCAGCATGTTAATTGCCTTAAAACATGCCGATAAAAATAATTAAAACATAGTTACCATAATCGTTCAGCTTTACAGGATTATTTTCTAATATACTTACTCTCTTGAAGACTTTCTTTACATGTTTCACAAAAAATCAATCAAATAAAAAAAAGGAAAATCCAGTAGGATATTATCTTAGCTTTCAACAATGGGAGAGAAACACGCAATTAAATATTTGTTTAAACAATGAAAACGGTTTGAATTTCATTGTAACAATGATAAATATTGCAAATTCTGCCAAAATATATTTTTTTAAAAATTATTAAAATTAGAGCAAAAATCGTACAGTCACTTAATTTACATCATTGAAAAGCTAATTTTTTGCATTTTCAGATGATGTAAAAATAACTTTTGCTGTAATATTTTCGGCAGATATTAAGGAAAAACGCCAAAATGTCGCTGAATTTTTAATTAATTAAAATTCTAATTAAAATTTCAAGAGAAGGACTCAGAGGTGCATATTCCCACCTTCCAAACTATGTTTGTGCCAAATTTCGTAGCTCTAGGTCCAGTGGTCTGTCCTGTAGAGAGCCAACACACACACATTCTCGGCAGATTTCGGCAGATGTTAAGGAAAAACGCCAAAATGCCGCTGAATTTTTAATTAATTAAAATTCTAATTAAAATTTCAAGAGAAGGACTCAGAGGTGCATATTCCCACCTTCCAAACTATGTTTGTGCCAAATTCCGTAGCTCTAGGTCCAGTGGTCTGTCCTGTAGACAGCCAACACACACACATTCTGCTTTATTATTAGCGGAGAATAATATTCCGTTTCCTGTTTTCCACAAGGTTGTGATAACCTTTCAACGCAGGATAAAAGATAGTACATCATTCCATAAAATGTGTGAAAAAAATTGATTTGGCTTCACGAATATTGTACGCATGTACACGACGTGTTTCACAAGGCAAAATGAAAGAAATTCATTACAACTACAGTAGAGTCTCGATAATTCGAGGTGGACGAGACCGGGCCTACCTCGAACTACCGAAAACTCGAATTATCGAAATCATATAATTTAATAAATAAATAAATGGAAATAAAAGCAATTTTTAAATTTCAGTGCAGTATATTTAAATGAAAAATGTACTTACATATTATTAGATTACTGCTGATAGCAACAAGTTAATTATATCTTAATTGTCAATTGTTTTCTGTTTAAACACATTGCTCCTATATATCGATCTTATATGTATATATCCCGTTTTCTTTGGGAGGGGGCATTTTCTGCAGGTGGCTTATGGCATATGTCCTGTCGAACAACAATAAAAACCAGATGCTGTAATTCTTTGACGTATTGGTCATTATTTGGGAGCTAAACTGATTTTTTCACTAACTCGGATTTATGGAAAACTCGAACAATCGAGACTCGAATTATCGAGACTCTACTGTATAGACCAGTTTGACAACAAACAATATTTAAGAGATTATTCTGAAAGTGTAATAGTTCACAATGCGCGAAACAAATATGCCCTTAAATTCTTCGATTTATGTAATTCCCGAGTCTTTGTGCTAAATCCTTATGTCCCCGATATCTCCCAGTGGCCGAGAGCTTTGTCATTATACATGGGCAAATAAAGTTGTGTGAAGGTTCAGTCTAGCAGCTAACAGCATAATTGCTACAAACCGATCACAAATTCCAAAGCGTGATTATTGATAATAAGGGGATCTTACGGAGGAAGTGCTTGTTACCGACACGCATGGGTGGTAACATCTCTGATCTGTTTCATTTTTTGTTTGTTTGTTTGGGTTTTTTTTTAAGCCACCAGAGGCGATTCGAAATCCAGGAGGGTTGTTTTTCTTTGATTGTAAAGCTAGTATATAAACCGGGGCGACACATTCACTTTCATCAGTTGCAAAGGCTTTCTCCTGATCCAGAAAGCCTTGTTCATAAATCGCTGAAAGGTATCAATTTTTCTCATTGTTTACTTATTATATTCATTCTTCCTTCTCAAACTTTGTAAGCTTAAGCATAAATATACGATGTTTTTTCAAAGCAGAAGACAATGTTTTTTAAGCAGTGTTTTTTCTAGTTAGTAAATTTGTAGGCTTAGATTTTCCGTATATTTACAGATTCTATTGTTGTCACATTAATTATATGAAAGAAAATTTTTAACACAGAAGTTAAAGTAAATCCGGCATTTTATCGTGTTAAATCTTTTGAGAAAGGTGCAAACTTTTACGGGATATGTTTTAATAAAGTTCTTTAAGATACTAAAAATCATCGCGTTCACACACAGACAAATATAATTCTAGAAATGATTTTTTTTTCTGTCTCAGAAAGTTCTAAATCGTGGAGATTTATCAAAATCTCGAGGATGGATTTTTCGACGATTAAAATGCTTTCTCTTTCTATATTTCATATAAGAGAAAGTAAAAAAAAAATGGTATAAATGAATTAAAATTACGAAACGGGTCCAGTTCTGGAATTGGGAATCAAATATTCAATTTTATAGAATTAGGGTTAATTAATACACAGTGTGTGCAGTTTCCTATGCAGATATGTATCAAATCCTTTCTGCAGACTATTTATAATACAATAATAAATTCTGAAAAAAAATCAGCTCTAGATTTTTTTGTATTTTTTTTTTGCAAGAATCAAAATGAGGGTTTGTTTTTGATGTTTATTAGCTGTTAACATTGTTTTATTAACCGTAAATTGCACGATATTTTTTATACTTTATCTGATGCAGTTAAGTAATTTTTTATAAATGAATTCAAGAAACGTAAACCAAAATAATTTTTTAAATAAATAATTTGCAGCTTAAAATTTTAATTCAAATTATCTAATTTTTAAAACTCTAATTGTTTAATGGCATATCTTTTTTTTTTATAGATTTTACTGTTTCAAGTCAAAAACGTAATAAATAAACAATTTTATTATTTAATTATTAAATTATTTCAAATTAATTTTTCAAAACCGTTTTTACTTTTACTACTATTATTTTACATTTTGTGAAACGAAGTTCGATATTATTACGATTCTTAGTCTAGAAAACAAAAATTAAGATTATAATTACTAATAAATAACCATGTCCAGCTTTTACTAACTTCGGCAGGTTTATATAGATCAAAATAATCCAGTAGACTTACCAGGATAATCAGCTTAGTCAAACGAAATCGTAACTTATGTTTACATTTTTACCATTTCTGGAGTTTTATAATTGATTTTGAATAATTTAATAACCGATAAACAAAGTAATCTACTTAATATATTTTCCTCTTGAAAAAGGGAAATATTTTAGTAGCAATATTTTAATTTACAAATTAATGTTTTAATGAATTAATTTTAATAAGAAAAGTTCCTTGGTATTATTTTTTTATATTTTTTCCCATTTTGTATGCTTATTTAAATAGATTTATGTAACTATTGTTGAAATATAAAAAATTGTGCAAATGTGGAGTTCATTTTTTCTTGCTCCTCTTTCAGAGGCAAAATTTTCTAAATCTCTAAAATGAGTCGCGCAGTACTAATAAATTTTCTTTTCCAAAAATAGTCTTTTCTGCACAAAAAATTGGAAATTTTAATTTTTTGGAAACTAGTTCTTCGATAATACGTAAAAATTTGATATAAAAAAAATCGAAGGTAATAATATTTTATATGAATTTTATCACAGTAAACTTATGCACACAGATTAAAAGCCAAAAAATCACAATTCTAGTCATATTAAAGTTCAAAGAACGCTAATTATTCAAATTTCATGTTTTGATTATTTAGGATGTTTTTAATTGTGTGCAATAAATATAGGAAATATGCTAAAACAAGCAAAACCTCATAATCGTTTGAAATATGGAATTTAAGTGCATAACATATTTTAACTGGAACGATTCAACCTGCACGTGTGCAGTTGAACTAATTATTGTCTTTTGCAATCAGTCACTTTTGTTTTCTCAGGAATCATTAAGACTTCTATTCTAATAATAAGTTCAATTCTATTAAGGCAATTACTGAAAGTTTTCACTATATGCCTCATAGAAATACTGTTGTCGCTCGATTAAGAATCTGTTACACAAAATTAATCTACAGCCATTTGTGGTTATAAGAAACTGTTCCTCTCTGTGTAGTGTGCGTCTTTGTCCCATTTCTTTCAAACACATTTGTGTGCAAACTGATTAAATATTTTCAAATGTCAACGATTATTTTGCAAAATAGTCTAAAAGTTTTTTTACTCTCATCTATTTTTGTTTTTAAGATGCATCGGTTTCTACTCGCACATCTCACACGACGAATAAAATTTTTTTAAAAAAAATCAGTTTTAGCTGTTGTATTTAACTTAATTGTTCACACCGAGCCTAGAATTTCACAGAATATTATTCAACATCATAAAATTCCTAACTTATTTCATAAGAAAACGGTGATCATGCTGAGATTCCACAAAATATTTACCTCTTCCATCAGTTCTTAAAATGCTTGTGTATTCAATTCAAAAATAAAGTTCTGCTTTTTATCAATCTTATTGAATGACCAAATATTTTGGTTAAAGGTTTAATAAACAAACCCTGATCAATACATTTATAACTCTATTGTGGTGTTCCTGTCACGAAACACATTATGTTTTATTTACTGTGATTTCTCGTACTTCCTTTAGATGAAGTTCAACATGAAACTTAGTTTGATTCTGCTGATGATGGCAGTAATGTATTCTATGGCTGAGCCGGCGCCTGAACCTCAACCTGAACCGTAAGTTTTATTAATATTTTTTTTTAATTTTTGTTTCGATATTCTAATTATTTAAAATCTAGTCGAGAAGATTTTTAAAATTTTCAACGAAATTATGAATCCAATATATATAAGGAAAAAATATTTGTGGGGCAAATGACAATTTAAGAACAAATATGAATGTTTCTAAGTTGGTTTACTCGGAAATTTAAATTTGCCCACTGATTCAAATTTCGACGTTTAGAAGTATTATATTTGGTATTCTGTCTCGTGATGATTCAGTTTATTACTCAGAATGGGTTTCGAGAATTTATAATCTGGCCAACTTTAAAAGTCCTTCTCCAAAATTTTTTTATTATTATTTTCCCTACGCCAAACTAAATATTTCACTTTAGTGGCACTGAATATGGAATAATTTTTAACAATACTTGAGCCTACAGCATAGAGGGGTTCTGAAATTGTGAAAGCTTCTATAAAATATCTTTTTTTTTATTTAAACCTTAAATTTTTAATTTAGAAAAACCGAATTTGGTATGCTGCCTCATGATGCTCTTAACATTTCTTATACGGGTGATACAGATGCTGTATCATTGCATCGTTAAGATTTCAACCCCGCCGCAGGAACTCCTCCCTCTATTCTCTAATTACCCCATTAAAAGCTTTACTTCCTCGTCCAATCGCGTCATTTGTATAAGTGATGAGCAAATTTAGTGTCCATCAGGAAACTATCGGAGATTGAGAGGGACAACAGATCGTATATGCCATGACTTGAAAAAGCATGGAAATCACGATTCTGTTTCTCCGTTATGTAAAGTTTGAAAACGTAAAAATATTTGGGTTGAGCACAAGGACCGATTTCAGTAACCTTGTACGGAAAACGAGTTATCCCATACGCAAATTGACAGTTTTCAGCTTAAAGTCACAGATTTTATATCTTAAAAGTAAATTGATGGAGGAGAAAAACCGAGGCCAAGTTTGAGATGAAATGTTTTCATTACCTATGCAAATGAATTGTTAGATTAATACCTCGTTTTGCAATCACACGAAAGCTATTTTGGGACAGTCTTCATAATTTTGAATCAGTGTCAGATGTCGAAAATGATACCAACGCCAGTACTCGACCAGTGATGCGGTTTAGACGGAGCGCACGATCTAATCGGGTCACAATCTCCGAAAAAAATGATACTTAATAAGAATTTGGAGCATGGCAAGAATAGATTTAACCTAATAAGTTTACTAAACGAAAGGAGCTGAAATAAAAATTTCGGTTGTTATTATTATTACATAATGTCTCATACACACACACAACCAACCTCTTTTTACTTTCTCGTATACGAAGAGAAAAGTATTCTAATCGTCAAAAAATTCGAACTTGAGATTTTGACGAATCTCCACGTTTTAGACCTCCCTGAGTCCGAAAGACACAATTTTGGAATTGTGTCTGTCTGTGTGTGTCTCTGAATACGATAACTCGAAAACTATTAGAGCTACGGGGATGAAATTTGATATGTGGTCTTTAAACATAAATTGTAGGTATCTATCAAATTTTGGACAAAATCCGTCTACGGGAAGTCTGTCTTTCTGTCTGTCCGCGGTCATGTGAACAATATAACTCAAAAACTTGAATGGCTAGATGAATAAAATTTGGTGCACTGTTTTATCATCATGAATGTAGGTTCGTATAAAATTTTAGGCCAAATCCGTCGAAGGGTTGACTGTCTGTCGGTCTGTATAATCGCATACTTGTAAAAATTATATCTCCTAAACTCTTTGGCTTAGATAAATAAAAATTGGAATGATGGTAGCTAACATTAATTATAGATCTGCGCCCAAATTTCGTTTCAATCGGTTACGAAAAAGGCGTTCAAATTGCATAATTAAATTTTCTAATACGATTCTCCATACGCATGCGTACTGGTAGCAATCTCTGTGTACGCGGAAGGATTACGTCACTTTTTCCTTGTTTTACTTGCGTAGTGGAAGCAATCTCTGCGCATGCGCAAGCTATTCTGCGATAACGGAACTAGGTCATTTGCTCCTGTTTTTCTTCTCCGCACGCTGAGTTTGCATTGCTGGAGTTTGATTTAAAAAAATAAACATTGCTAAGTTTTAATACATACGCATCTCTTGGAATATGATTCTTCACCTAAATATTTTACAATCACTATAATCTACAATGAAAAACCTTCTGATAGTCATTGCGTTCTGGGTTACAGTAGGTTGGAATTTTTTATCCACGCAGGGGGAAGGGAAATGACAAATGTTTGAGAAGTACACGAGAAAGTTTAGGGGAGACCATTTCCGCTGGTTGCTCTTAGCATTCATTCTCCTTTCATTCCATATATTTAAATTAGTTATATGAAAAAATCATATTAACTGGTTGATAAACAGGTCAAATTCACTTTCATGTCCGGTTGCGCTGATGGCAGGTGGGTTTGCGCTTGTTCTCGACATCGTTCTCCTTCAACTCCTCCCTCCCCTTTGGCTTTCCCGAATAGCCCAGATAAGGACAGGTACGGTTTTGGGGGTGAGGAGCCGTTACTCTTTCGCGGCACATCAGTGGAAGAGGTTTGAACTAGTGTTAACATAGATAGTTCAGCTATCGATAGTGCAGTCGATAGTTTCTCCAACTATCGACATAGTTTCAAAACTATCGATAGTTTTCTCCCCGGCGATACTATCGATAGGCGTTTTTCAAGTCGATAGTTTAGAAACTATCGATAGTTCCAGTAGATAGTTTTGAAACTACCGATAGTATCGATAGTTCCAGTCGATAGCTTCAAAACTATCGACTGAAAATGCGTCTATCGATAGTATTGCCTGAGAGAAAACTATTGATACTATCGATAGTTTTGAGAAAGTCGATATTATCGATAGTTTTGAGAAAGTCGATACTATCGATTGTTTCCATCGATAGTTGCGAAAACCCGATACTATCGACTTGGCTTCGATAGTATCGATAGTCTATCGATGTTTCAGGAACACTAGTTTGAACCCAAAGGACTTAAATGCACCCGTGCACGGCGGATCTTTGGTGGAATCTAGGTACCAAAGACTTTTCCATCAGACCACTGCTTCTCCTGTTTTGCATTCGAATTTAAATTTATTTTAAACCTAGAATGATCAAATCCAATTTAATTTCTTTCTGTACTTTAAATTAAAAGAATCTTGGCAAAAGTATTCATATTGAAGGGAGACAACAGAAGAAATTATGACTAGTTCAACCTACACGTTTACGATTTTCAGCGTAATGCCACCAAATTTTTTGTAATGCGTCTAAAAATTTTATGTTAGAAAATGTCTGAAAGTCGAATCTTATTCGGCCTTTATTGTCTGCTTTAACAAATACATCTTCATTTAATTTTCTTTCGGCTACATCTGGGAGATATGGTAAGTTTGTGTAATCGAATGCTATTTAAAAAGTATTTTTTCCTTACTTTTAAACAATTACAAAGACAAATATATGTGATCAAAGATGTGCTTTTTATCAAAATTGAGAAGGAAAAACTCGTGGAAACTCACTAATATGAAATCAAAATTTTCAGACAAATTAAATAAAAGGAAATAATTATCATGTTTAGAGATAATCTTAAAGTTTTTAAATAGTGAAGTAAAAAAATCATTTTAAGCTATTAGCACAAGATGCCTTACAGTATTCATGCGATATCTTTACAATGTTGTGCAGCATTCAGAATATCATAGCAACATCGTGGAAACATCGTAGAATATCTTGTGCTTATAGGATAACCACTATAATCTGTAAATAAATTGAACTACATATATTTAGTTTTTTAGTTAGAATTTCAAATAAGTTTATGTCACTTCTACAATTATCAAGAAGATAAAAATATAGAAAACATTTAAATTTATTTACGGATCTGTGTGTTGAATAGTAAAACTTTGTTAAACTCTTTACCTAAAAATTATAAGTATCAAATAAGAACTTTTAAACATAATGAACTAGCTATAAAAATCACTTTAATTTTTGTATGTTTCAGTCAACCAGAGGAGGTTATAGTCATCAGAGAGAAAGGCGAGCAAAAACATCATCACCATCACAAGCATCATCACGAGCATAAGCATGAACATGGTCATAAACACGGACATGAACATAAGCACGGCCACGAGCACAAACATGAGCATGGTCATAAACACGGACATTTGCACAAGCATGGACATGAACACAAACATGGTCATGGGCACAAACACGAACATGGACATAAGCATGAGCACGGACATAAGCATGAGCACGGCCACAAACACGAACATGGACACAAGCATGAGCACGGACATAAGCATGAGCACGGTCACAAACACGCTCATGAGCATAAGCATGGTCACGATCACAAACATGGTCATGAACACAAGCATGAACATGGACACAAACACGGTCATGTACATAAGCATGAACATGGGCATAAGCACGGACATCACCACAGCCATGGACACAAGCACGGACATGCTCACAAACACGAACATGGACACAAACACGGACATGGCCACAAGCACGAACATGGACATAAACACGAACACGGGCACAAACATGAACACGGACATAGTCACGCTCATGCCCACAAGCATGAACATGGTCATAAGCACGCTCATGGACATGAACATGGTCATAAGCATGGACACGCTCACAAACATGGCCACGAACATGGACATGAGCATAGCCATGGTCATAAACATGGACACGGGCATAAACATGGTCATGAGCACAAGCATGGACATGGTCACAAGCATGAGCACGGACACAGTCATGGCCACGGACACAAACATGGACATGCTCACCAACATGAGCACGGACACAAGCATGGCCATGCTCACAAACATGGACATGGGCATAAGCATGGACATGGCCATGGTCATGAACACAAATGGCACGGCATTATCTCTGGTCATGCTCATTCTCTTCCAGTTGAACCTCATGGATTTGATATTCCAGCAGTTGAAGACCATGAATTCAAAAACAGTCACGGATTTGCTGTGGGTGACGATTCAGAACTTGAAATCACACCTCATCACAAAGACATATTTCAACACGATCTTTTTTGAAGGCAAGACTAGCGGAACCGATAAATCCTTTCCGGAATTCAACCCTGAAATCAAGCATGAACCTTTCTTTACCACCGGTCATGAAATTGCACAGGAGTATCCCACATTCAGAAGCCAAGGCCTTTGCGATGATCCTATCTTTACTAAACTTGGACTGTTTTCTATCTAAGTTCAGAAGGAGAAGGGGTGATTTCGTCAAAGTCTAAAAAATTCCACAGAAGCTTCAAATGCCGAAGGCAGCTATGGATTTTCCCCTTTTTTTGACTGGACTGTTTTTTCATGATAATTTATTTATTCATTTGCCTGGCCAAACGTTCTGCGCAAGTAAGAATATGTAAAATATGAGAATTCTTTTACATGTCATGCTGATGATTGTTTGCATAGCTTTTAAGAAATATAATTTAAAAATAATCTGTTCAGTAGTACTGAAAAGGACGCCTGGAATACCCTTGTACAGCGTGTAATAAGTATGGTACATTCATGCTGAGCATATAAATATTGTGAACTTGTACAAAATGACATATTAAAAGTTGCCTGCGCATAATAAAAGTAGTTTTGAAAAGAAACAATGTTTTTTGTTCAAATTATCACTTCATTCACATCTTTATCAGAAAACCTGAAAAATGCAAATATACGTGCAACTCCCAATTCTTCTGAACTATTGAAACCCAATAAAATGAAAATGTGCAATTAAACTTATCATATGCCCTTTATAATAATTTGAAATGCAAACTATTATTTATATGTGTTCCACACACACACATACACTCTGTCCCAAAAGTTTATAGAATCTAGTAAAATACATGTTTTAACTAAACGGAAAGGCATACAAACACCAATTACAAGCATGTTTATGCAAACCATATGCGACTTGCAATCAACGAAATATTTAGAAAAAATAACAATTTTAATTTCAATTATATAGCAAAATGGAAATATTAGGTGTCCCAAAAGTTTATAGAATATATGACATTTCAACAAAAGGTGCTCAATACAATGTTCTGAATAGTTTAAAGTCTCTCCATTTCTCAGTATGACATTGTATACACGTTTTTCTATCGTCATAATTAAGGTTTGTAATATTTCTGGTTCCAAGTTGTACCATACACTTTCAATGGCTGTCTTCAAGGCATTCAGTGAATAAAATTGCCTTCCATTCTCATATACCTTCCGAGACATAATGCTCCACACATTTTCAATTGGGTTTAGATCAGAGCTCATCGGTGGCCACTCAAGAACAGTAACATTTTTCGAGTTTAAATAATTTTTCGTAGCATTGGAGGTATGGATGGGAGCATCATCTTGCTGATATTACCAATTTCGTCTCCCTATGTTTTCTGCAAATGGCATAAGATGATTTTCTAGTGTGTTTATGTATTTAGGATAATTCTGTCAGCCATCTGAAAAGAACAAACCCACTTGACCGCTGAAACTGTAAGCCGCCCACACCATCACAGATCAACCACCACTTTGCCTACTGAAAAAGCTCCTGGGCTCTTTTCGTAAATCATGCCAATATTTTATATTCCCATCAGATCCATCGAGGTTCCATTTTTTTCATCACTGAGAAGGACAGCCATCCATTTATTAACATATGACATATGATTACGAGCCCATTGTAATCTCTTACTAATGTGAAGCTTTGAGAGTGGTAATCGGCGAGCCATTTTTGCGCGGATCATATAACCAAATTCTATAATTCATCTTTGAAAAGTGTTCTTGGAGATTTGCAACCGGGAAGCCCCAGTAATTTCGAGAACCGACATTTTCTGACTTGAAAGCCATTCTTTGTATCCGTCTATCACTGCGAATATCCGTCACACGTGGTCTTCCCGAACGAGATTTTGGCTCATATGGCGTCTTACGAGTTAATACACGATAAATCATGCTTTTAGAACGATTTAAAAATTTCAATATTTCCTTAACAGTCTTGCAGAGCAATTTCAAATGCAGAATTTTACTCACTTCTTCATTAGAGCTGCTACGCTTTAGGCATCTTGAAACGCAGAACAAACGAACGCTTTCCTTTTCTTACAACGTATTTATTAGGCTCCAGATCGACGGCATGGTTACCGATACCATATTTGCATAAAATTGTATTTGTCTATAAACTTTTGGGACAGATTATTTCAGTTTATTCTACGATTTAAAAATTGGCATTAAATATATTGGGTAGAACTTCTGTTTTCTCAATTTAATAGACATAACATATCTATACAGTAAGTTACATCGAAATATATCACATACAACAAAAAATATAGGCAAAATACAAGATTCTATAAACTTTTGGGACAGAGTGTATATATAATATTCAAATAGAAACCATTTTTTATGTGTGCCACATTAAGATTCTGAACCATATGAAAATTACAGTAGAACTCCTCTAATCCGAACTAATTGGGACCGGTGCCTGTTCGGATTACAAAAAATTCGGATTACCCGAAATTCCGATAAAAATAGAAAAGAAAATGATATAAGTTATAAGTACTCAGTACTACTATCTCTTGAATTCTTTTATTCAAAAGCAACAGAAAGAGAATATGTCTCCCCATTTCATTAAAATAATGGATGTGCTACTATATGAAGTGACCTTATCTTACGGCGAATTGCATTATTTTCTTCAATGTGTACAAAATTATGCATGCTGAAAAAGTATTTTTTTTGTGTTTAGTATGTATATTTAAATCTTTTCAGGTAATCTTTTCAATAACATATAATTTTCGAAAATAAAATCGGTTCGGATTAACCGGAATTTCGGATTAGCGGGTTCTACTGTATACTAAATTTTTATTTCACAGAAGTTTTCCAGATTTTCAAAATGTGGTCCCGCTCATCCCAGTTGAATTCATTCAACAAAACATTGCCCAGTAGCACAAACCTTACAATTAGTCCTCCGCATAAATGGCAATCTACCATTTATCGCATTGTTCACACTTCTTTTATGCTTGAAGTTTCAGGTTTGTGAGGACAGAATTTTGTAACTATTTGTTCACACACTTCCTGGTGTAATAGAGTTCTGAATTTTTTACAGTTGAGTGTTCCCGTCGTCAATACAATATTTTAAGATTTGTACAACTTAATCGTCATTTGATCAATTAATTTTAATTAAATGTTGATTGCATATGAGTGGAAGCCTCTTGTAATGAATTTGAGAAAAAATTGTTTTTAACGTTCCATTATATTTATAATGTTCCATTATGTTAATAATGAATTATTAAATATATTAAAGGCTAAAAAGTAGAAATAAAAATATTTTTAAAAACAAGTAATATGAAAAAAAAATTTAAGTCAATTCCTACTTAGGTCAACAAAGAAAAATTTTATTTTAGAAATTTTTTTCTCCCATATAAAACTAAAATTAATTAATTAAATTAAATTAATGAATTAATATTTGAAAAACTGTATTAACATGAAGTGTCATCCACTACAAGTTTTAAAAAATGCATTTGAACTTGAGTGGATGAATAAAAAGTATTTTATTAACGATTGAAAATTTGAACAAGATATATAAATAAATATATATAGGGAGAGTGTGAACTAATAGTAGGAATTGAAAAATATGCTTCTATCAGTATTCTAAAATGTAGAAAATAATTTTCATCAAAAATATCGACACCATAACAAAATCGCAAAGGTGTAGGACGTTGTCAAAATTCTCTTTTCTCGACTAATACAAAACTTACAACGATGAATAAGGTTTTATTTGATAGGACTTTCTACCGACTATTGGCATAGCATACTCAGTTTATGTTAAAACATCATGTTTAAAACTTCAATTAAAAGAAAAATTAAAACATCATTGGTATTGTTACATCATGGTTTAGTTTAATTATATTAACATCCCTTTTTGAAGCAACTCTACGGCTATTTGGAGACGGATCTCGTAATTTTGAAACGCGGATCAGATGACGAGGATGACACCTGAGCTGGCACTCCCCTCTCCAAACTTCCGCACCATGACAGCGGGGTGACATCATGGATGCTCAACTCATTCATATCTTCTCTTCTATTTTGCAAACCTAACCGGTATAAATCACATAGCTTAACCTCATTTCAGCCAAATTAACCTGAGTATTTAATTTTAACAACACAGTAAATAACTAAATCATTTTCGGGATGTTGAACGTACAAAAGTTTCTCATGGATTTACTGGTACTCCTATAAAGGTAAGCCACAATGGATATTATAATTAAGAAAATTCCAAAGCAGTCATTACAAATTAAAAATATATTATGAAAATGATTAAAATTCCAATTTCTTAGAGTATATCAATCAGTGCCTCGCATTTTTACGGTTTTGTTTCAGCCACGAGAATTTTAATTCAAAAAAATTTCTACTTTCCAGTGCACTAATAAAAGAATTTTTTTAAAACTTTTTTATTATTATTTCTTAGTAACACTAGGATTCTTTCATTCATAAACGAGTTATGCATCTGTCTTGAAATCTGCTGCTGTATTTCCCCTTAGCAAAAGATTCATCCTGACACTCATTAGTTCCTGCTCCAAGAATGATTTCTTCTCATCCTATGGTTTTTATAAAAACAAGTTTCTTTTTCGTGTAGAATGCGGCATATTTTAATCTTGGCGCAAGGCGTTTTCTTACTCCCCTGTTAAGGCGCCTGTTTTCCATAGCTTGCTTGTCCGTAACTCCAAACATAACTCTATTTAGTAAAATATCAAAATCATTCAAAGAAAGCAAAGAACTAAGAAATACTCTGAGATAATCGAATTAAACAAACAAGGAATCCATTCTAGTACATTTTATCAAGGGCTAAAGACTATACTTGACATGGATTCAAAATATTTGGGATATTTTTCTGTAAGAAGCTTGCATTACGCCAAGCTTCTCTTAGACCGAAATGGTACTTATTTCCTTTGTCTTTTGTTGGGAAATTTCGGGCTAAGAGAAGCTACACTCTGTCCCAAAAGTTTATAGAATCTTGTATTTTGTCTATATTTTTTCTTGTATATGATATATTTCGATTGAACTTACTATATAGATATGTCATGTCTATTAAATTGAAAAAACAGCAGTTCTATCCCGTATATTTGATGCCAATTTTTAAATCGTCGAATAAACTGAAATAACCTGTCCCAAAAGTTTATAGACAAATGCAATTTTATGCAAATATGGTATCGGTAATCATGACGTCGATTCGGAGCCTAATACATACGTTGTAAGAAAAGGAAAGCGTTCGTTTATTCTGCGTTTCAAGATGCCTAAAGCGTAGCAGCTCTCTAATGAAGAAGTGAGTAAAATTCTGCATTTGAAATTGCTCTCTAAGACTGTTAAGGAAATATTGAAACTTTTAAATCGTTCACAAAGCATGATTTATCGTGTATTAACTCGTAAGACGTCATATGAGCCAACACCTCGTTCGGGAAGACCACGTGTGACGGATATTCGCAGTGATAGACGGATACAAAGAATGGCTTTCAAGTCAGAATATGTCGTTTCTCGAAATTTCTGGGGCTACCCGGTTGCAAATCTCCAATAATACTGTTCATAGATGAATTATAGAATCTGGTTATATGATCCATGCAAAAATGGCTCGTCGATCACCACCCCAGGTAGCACAGAAATATTATACAATGTTTGCACAATGTTATACAATATTATGAACACCGAGGAACACCGAATACTGTAATAAAGTATTGTATTGTATGTATCAGTATTTCCGAGATACTAAATTTTCACAAATAATATAAAAACAATGTTTATTTACAAAAATCTTCATTTTAACTCAGGATATCACTCGATTGGAGGTTTTATTACAAAAACACCACTGGAACAATTATTTTTTAAGATGCTGAATATTATATCATACTATACAATACAATGCACATGATATTTTGATTTTTACATTGATCAGCATTGATCAATATTTTAAGGTGAAGTTATTCTCATGTCCGATAGATGGCAGCACAAAAATACAATAACGCTATATTAAACAGTATTGAATGATATGTCTGAAAAAGTATTTTTAAAAAATGTTCATTTGAATGTTTGCATAGTCATTTTGTTTTACTGTATATAAAAGGCGGGCCGGATTCAGCTAAGGAAGCTAACCATAAAACAGCTCTCACGATATGGACGAAAAAAAAAAATGAGTGTTATTCTCATCGTAAAAATATGACATGATTTTTTGTTCCGAATCTTGTATTTGATTTTCAATCAATACTGTTATTATAAATGTTCAAGGCGTCTCGTAATACATTGAAAGAGGAATAAATAAATTTCAAAATTATTTGAAAACCTTTCAAACATATTATTATAATTACTTTTAAACCTTATTGCCTTTTAATTTATTAAAATAGGAAACTTAGATATAAGAGCTAAAATTGCTTCCTCTTTGACTTCTAATTTCATTTTGAACTCGAAATTGTAACGATAAAAGATAATTTAATTAAGAAAACTATTCAGATTAATTGTGAATGAGCATGAAATTTCGTAGAGACCCGAACTTTGTAACTACATTTTATTATCATCATTTACGCTCTCTGATGTAAGTCTGGCTGGTTCAGAGGTAAGGTTCTTGGTTCGCATGCAGAAGGTCCCGGGTTCAAAGCTCGTTGTAAGTAGAGGTGTTCAAAAAATCGCACAGTGTTCCCCATAAGTTCAGCACATTGAAATTAAGTGATTAACACTTTTTCATGCTTCTAAAATGTATTTTTAAAATATTCACTATAATGTTATATTATATAATATTATTCGGTATAGTATAATATTATTTAATATGGTATAATATTATACAGTATTATATGACATTATACAATATTATATAATATTATTCAGTATAGTACAATATTATTCAATATGGTATAATATTATACAGTATTATATGACATTATCCAATATCATGAAAAAAACATTGTACAGTATTGAAAAAGTCTTACGTTTTACACTGTTTCAATATTGGGAAAAATATTGTACAATATTACTTTCTCGAATTTTATGATATAAGACAATATCTGGTGCTACGTGGGACCCTCAAAGCTTCACATCAGTAAGAGATTACAATGGGCTCGTAATCGTATGTCATATGGTGATAAATGGATGGCTGTCTTTTTCAGTGATGAAAAAAATGGAACCTCGATGGATCTGACGGGAATATAAAATATTGGCATGATTTACGAAAAGAGCCCAGGAGATTTTTCATTAGGCAAAGTGGTGGTAGATCTGTGATGGTGTGGGCGGCTTTCAGTTTCAGCGGTAAGTGGGTTTGACCTTTTTAGATGGCCAACAGAATTCTCCTAAATACATAGACACACTAGAAAATCATCTTATGCCATTTGCAGAAAACATAGGGGGACGAAATTGGTAATATCAGCAAGATGATGCTCCCATCCATACCTCCAATGCTACGAAAAATTATTTAAACTCGAAAAATGTTACTGTTCTTGAGTGGCCACCGATGAGCTCTGATCTAAACCCAATTGAAAATGTGTGGAGCATTATGTCTCGGAAGGTATATGAGAATGGAAGGCAATTTTGTTCACTGAATGCCTTGAATACAGCCATTGAAAGTGTATGGTACAACTTGGAACCAGAAATATTACAAACCTTAATTATGTCGATAGAAAAACGTGTATACAATGTCATACTGATAAATGGAGAGACTTTAAACTATTAAGAACATTGTATTGAGCATCTTTTGTTGAAATGTCATATATTCTATAAACTTTTTGGACACCTAATATTTCCATTTTGCTATATAATTGAAATAAAAATTGTTATTTTTTCTAAATGTTTCGCTGACTGCAAGTCGCATATGGTTTGCATAAACATATTTGTAATTGGTGTTTGTATGCCTTTCCGTTTAGTTAAAACATATATTTTACTAGATTCTATAAACTTTTGGGACAGAGTGTATATTTGGCGTAATGCAAGCTTCTTACAGAAAAATTTCCCAAATATTTTGAATCCATTTCGAATATAGTCCTTAGCCCTTGATAAAATAGACTAAAATGGATCCCTTGTTTAATTCGATTATCTCAGAGTATTTCTTAGTTCTTTGCTTTCTTTGAATGATTTTGAGACATTGTTTTTTTTTATGTAGTTGCAATTGCGCGCTATTAAACATTGTATAATTTTTATTGTCTAAATTTTATGGTTTAAATTTTGTTGTTTCTGTTTAAACTTAATGTTAAATTTATTTTACATTTATTCTACTTTTTCTAGTTAATTGTTTTTAAACCCTATTAGTACAAGATATTGTGTGATATCTCCACGATGTTGTCGAAATTCTGAATGCCCTACAATATCATGAAGATATCCTAGCAATATTGTAGATTATCTAGTGCTATTAGGGAATTCGACCCTCAACAGGCTCTTCATTCAAATTTATTCGCAAACAATATATTGTAATTGAACCGAGATTTGATTGCATTTAAGGTATCCGACTGTGTTCGGAGACATTTTTTTGAAAAATAACTTACATATATAGTTTTAATGTTATTTTTCAACTGCATATGTTTTAAAACTATGAAAATATTGTAAAATTAAGCTTTAAAAATAATATTTTTTTTTTTTAAACTGAGAAGTTTGAAGAAAAATGACTAAAATATTTGCCTTACGCTAACAGCCATAAACAAAATCATATTCTAAATATACATAAATCCTTGTAGGAGTACATTTTTATGACAGTTATCTGTGTTATGCTCTAAAATCTTTCTTGTACTTCATAATAGTTTTGAGATATAGCTGAACGTAGTTACTAAACTGGTAATTTTTCATAAAAAATGCTTTTCGTTTATATTTAAACACTTAAAAATATTACTTGATTTTAAAATTGACCTTAGATTTTAGAGGAAAACATCAAGCATATTACAGAAAACAATCTCTGAAAATTTCATATCAATACTTGAATAACTTTTTGAGAAATCATTGTTACGGTCGACAGTTTTCCTCAAAAATATCATTTCTCAGAAAACGCATTTAAAGTTTTCATGCAACTTAAAATAATGCTTACAGTTCGGTAATAAAACAGCTGTAACTCCAATTGAAATTCACGTAGAGTAAAAAGTGAGACAGTTTTAGAAAGATTATTAAACAGGCTACAAAATTAACTCATAAAATATTTTTGATAATTTCATCAAAAACGGCGATTTTAAACCAGTCGGATACCTTGAAACAGAAAAAAAAAATTTTTCATTAAATAATGTGAAAATCTGCAAATTTATTATGTGAAATGTCGTTTCAAGAATATTTCATTTATCGAACATTTGAAAGCGCCTTTTTGGATGTTATTTAATTGCTTCATTAAAAACCTCTCTTTTACAAAAGATACTCTGCAACGTTGCTACGATATCTTCACGATATTGTGCTGGATTCAGAGTATCGAACAACATCATGGTTTTGTTTAGTTTAGTTATATTAACGTCCCGTTTTGAAGCAACACGATTGCTATTTCGGAACGGACCAATTTAAATCTCTATTTATTATCACAAAAACCTTAATTTGAAATATAATTAAAATGCACTAAATTCCGTCTACACAGTAACATGCCTAATGTCAGTCAGCCGGGTGTAAACCCTATAGGATATTCGGGCACTTGTGCGTAGATCAGAAACTTCTACAAAGATCATGAAATCCAAACAAATTTACAACCAAACGTTGCTTTCCATAGAAAATAAATTACACGAAGACTTTTAAGTGAGATAGTAGAAAAAGTTGCTGGAATTAAAGCAAAGAAAATATTATAAGTTGCATCAATTTTATTTTTTTATATTACTATTAATGTGTTGAATTAAGTGCTATTATTTTAATAAGAAAAAAAGACTGTGTATCGTCACTGGAAGTGCAAAAGGTCGTATGTCAAAATCTGCGTTGATTCCCACGCAGAGCATCTGCGTTCTGTTATTTTCTTACAAACTGGCGATTTCAAGCTCCTGCATGACGTTTCAGCTCGCAAAAAATCTAGTCAGTAATATCGGCAGCAAAGAAGTTCAGCCAAGCTGGCAATTCAGCGCTCCAAGAAAATTCACCAAGATAAAAAAAAAAAAAAATGCCACCAAGTGGTGGGCGTATAATGGTAAACTATCCAATATACAATATTCACAAAAGAAAATTCCATGATGTTCACTTCAATTTGTGAATTAACACGATTTTAACCTACTCCGATTTGAACTATTTTGACGTCGAATCTGAATGTTCTTTGGCTCGCCGAATTCCAACTGCTTCATTTATAATTGATCTCTTTTGAATAATTTCATCCACAGTTTCATTAAGAAATATTGTGTACTCTACGTCTTGAACCCATTTTTTTTCGAGAAGTTGTTTTACACGCGAACAAATATAGCAGCAGGCTATGCCTATGAAGTTAAGCCTAACATGGAGGAGACCACCGGTTTTGTTTTGTAAGCAAACCGATCGTTACCATCAGTAAAAGAAAAATTGACATCCTTTTTGTGCCACATACGTTAATGTTTTATATAGATATTATAAATAGAGAATATATAGATTCCATTTGGTTGAAATCCATTACTCGATGCCCCTTCACATTACAACGCCATTGTTTTCCTTAGCAGCCATCTTGCTTTTTCGGCACTGGCGACTAGGCATCCGTAGGAGAAATCAAGGGTTAACAAAACTAGTGAATTGCAACCATATGAAATCTTTGATATACGACCTACTGCGCTTTCAGCGACGATATATTCCTTTCTTTGAAAATTCAATATCTTATTTATTTATTCACTGGAGATACACTTCAGATTTGTGCCGGGGCCGCCAAACTCTAAAGGATGGATGTAATCTAAT
>BGPR01004236.1:95736-116451 GCA_013235015.1 Araneus ventricosus | reverse complement strand
GAAATACAAAAACAAATAAAAGAAATTTAAATTAAAAGAAAATAAATTAAAAGAAAACAATGATAAAATGAAAAATAATGAAAACAATAGACGTTTTTGCGTGCAAACGCAGCAGCAAAAAGTAATTGCTTCAACAGAAATTTTTAAAAAATACAACAAGAACTATAGAAAAACCAAAATTTACCAATACTAAGAACAATTTTTTAAGAAATTATTCAAAATGAAAAGGAACTAAAATGGCTCACTCATCAAAGACCACACGCCATTTTTAGTTCAAAAAGTAACAAGATTTTCTGTGGAAAGGAACGACAAAAAGTCAAAATTTATTCCTTTCTGTGGTCTGAATCTTGTCCGGCCACCAAATAAAGAACATAAATCCAAAATTTTTTAAATCCATAATCAAAAGAAAGAAATAAAAATTTACCTTCTTTCAGAAGCAAGCCAAGCAGAAAAGTGACCTATTATTTACCATTATTAATTTCTAAATACACACTTTTGTTATCATTTTCCCTTTTCATTACAGTTTTCTCCTTAATCCTTAATTTTTAAATACACCTGATGAGCATCTATACGCTTTTACCGATAAACTACAGTCTTTCCATTTAATTTCAACATTGATTGATTTTATTGATTTTCATGACATTGATATATATATAGTTAAATATTTTAATTAATCAAAACATGTGTTATATTTTAAATATATACAAATATTAATCTAGAAATTAAAATTAAAATCAAATTACCTTATCAATAATCACATAAATGAAATACAAAAGATAGTTAGATTAACGACTATTACACTATGAGAAAGGACAACCTAAAAATGGAATTCCAACAATCAAATGCTTATCAGCCTTGGGAACCGATATGTCGCATTAATCTAGATCTATATTTGTGATATATATATTAGGGCCGGCCGAAAAAGTCGAAGTTTCTTAGATCTTTTTGCGGTAGTGCGGAAAAGTTGCGAACTCCCATCATTAAAAAGTGTGCGAAATCTTATAAATCTGAATTGATATCTTCTGTGCCTCAATGGGCAGAAAGTTGTGAAAATTGGACTAAAAATGGTCAAAGTTCAAAAATTAATAAAAAGTCACAGATTTTGTTGCTCGGTTTGCGGTAGTGTTTAACAAGTTACTATTTATTAACAACAACACCTCTACAAAATTTCAGAATTATAGGTTAATATCTTCTGCTGCCTCAACGGCAGTGAATTTTCGAAATTTAAGGCAAATTTTTAAATAAATACACGTTTTGCTTATATCATTATAGTGCGAACAGAAACTTGATTCAACTTTTGAAACATTCAAAATTACAAAAGTACTATTTTTCGTAATCTTTTTTGGACTCAAATTGTGACATTTGTTTTCTGGATTCTAGTGTAGCTCTGATAAATCCATTCCTGTTCTGCGGTCCAACTCTTTTTCTGGAGGCTTCAGTGACGAGTTTCACAATTCGCTCAACTGCTTTGGTGTGTGAAGGAAATTTAATAAAGTCCTAGCCGTTCATTGGCACATCGTCCTGTATCATCTTCAGAAGTTCATGAGAACTGATATGTCTGAGAACTGTAGGCGGTGTGACATTGCAAGCTTGCCAGCCAGTGAGATCTACGCTGTCTGTAGCTCGAATGTTAACAACAGGAATAACGCCTCTACGAACACAATTACCATCTGGGCCAATTTCCCTTTCATTGATAATTCGTCGAGCTGCAAGGGTTCTAATATGGCATCTCTCCTCAGTTATCATAGCCAAAAGCATGTTTTTGGAGGACCTCAAAGGAAGCGTTGCGAGAAATAACTGGTTCAATTATATCACGATACTTCTTAGGGAAATATCGAGATGAGCTGATGAAATGCCACAAGTGTCTAGAACCATCCTTTATGGAATGATGAACCTCAATTCGGCACATGAGGGTGCGTACATTCTTAGAATGCATACAACCAAAGTTATCAACTCATTTGATGGGTTTGATGTTGATATATAAAGCATCAAAATTCATTTTGAAAGTTGTTAGTTAGCCATCGGTCCAAATTCAACCTGCTCGGTTGAGGCTTCGCTAAATCTGAAGAACCAATGGCTGTGCAAATGTCGAATAAATATTTCTGATCAAAACTTAGGTTGGTGGGAACAATGCCTGGCAAGCCACATTCAATACTATTAAAAGCAGCAAGTGGCATATTCTCGCATACTTTCAGGTTTCGTCCAATGTCTCCGGTGTAAGACGAGGGACCAGAAGACTTTCGCTCAAATAGGTGTCGTAATGGAAACTCGTTGAAATTAAGTAAGTAGATAATCCAATGGACTGGTCGATGAAGTTTCAATTAAAGCCTGCGAATTACACCATTAAACACTCCAGTGTTCACGACTCTGCCTTCACATCCCAGAAAAATAAGGTTGCTAAGATCATCCAATAGTGCATTGGTTACATATTCATAAATTCTGAAATTGGTTCAAAAGGAAATTGTGTTCGCAGATTCGTTATTCCTGCTGTTAACTTTGGAGCTGCAGACTGCATAGATCTCATTGACTGACAAGCTTGCAATGTCACACCGCCTACGGTTCTCAGACATATCAGTCCTCATGAACTTCTGAAGGTGATACAGGACGATGTGCCAATGAACGGCTAGGACTTTATTAAATTTCCTTCACACACGAAAGCAGTTGAGCGAATTGTGAAACTCGTCACTGAAACCTCCAGAAAAAGAGTTGGACCGCAGAACAGGAATGGATTTATCAGAGCTACACTAGAATCCAGAAAACAAATGTCACAATTTGAGTCCAAAAAAGATTACAAAAAATAGTGCTTTTGTAATTCTGAATGTTTCAAAGGTTGAATTAAGTGTCTGTTCGCACTATAATGATATAAGTAAAACGTGTATTTATTTAAAATTCACCTTAAATTTCGAAAATTTACTGCCGTTGAGGCGGCAGACGATATTAACTTGTAATTCTAAAATTTTGTAGAGGTGTTGTTGTTAATGAACAGTAACTGTTAAGCACTACCGCAAACCAAGCAACAAAATCTGTGATTTTTTTATTAATTTTTGAATTTTGACCATTTTCAGTCCAATTTTCACAAACTTCTGCCCATTGAGGCGACAGAAGATATGAATTCAGAGTTATAAGATTTCGCACACTTTTTAATGATGAGTGTTCGCAACATTTCCGCACTACCTCAAAAAGATCTAAGAAACTTCGACTTTTTCGGCCCACCCTAATATATATATAGGGTGTCAAAAAAGTGGAACAACCGTTTATTTCTGTAAATATTGATTTTAGACATAGACTTCCAATTACAAAGTTTCATCAAGTAAGGTAATAATTCGTATCAAAATACTTTGATATTCAAGGGGATTGATAATAAAAAGTTACAAAAATTAAATTTTTATGCGGCTCCCATAGAGCAAAAATGTCAATTAATAAAATGTTTTTTTACTATAATCTATTCAGGTACAGAGTTTCACGCTTCTATCTGCAAAACTTACTGATATATAAGAAAACAAAGTTGTTCATTTAGACCACTTTTCCATATATCTCACTGCTGTTTGATGCAATATTTCGACGTACATTTTAGGATAATATACATATTAAAAAAATATTTAAAGGGCGGAATCGGGAAAAACAATGTGTTTGTTAACTCTTGTTAAATCTAATATTATAATTAGTCAAATAATATATTAATTGAAGTATTTACAAAAATAGTTATCCTGTGAACCTTCCAAAAATATTCACGGGGAGATATCAGCAGTGAGGCTCATTTTCTCAGAAACAAATAGTGCCATAAAAATATTGCTAGAATACAATTGAAATGCAATTTTTCAAAAATAGCTTTACTTTCAAATAGTTCAAACTTGTAGTTGTAATTATCTGAATTGTTTTTTAGATACTTACAGTCCTTTTATTCGATGAATTCAGTTTTAATAAAAGAAATCGAATATGTAGGAACCAGTCAAGGTCCCGTTGAGGTAACATGAAAGTTAATCCGAAACTTAAAAACAGTCAATAAAAAAAAGCAAGAGCGCGAAGGAGAACCATGGGGGAAATTGAAAGGGGAAAAAAGAACATTTGTTGGCTTTTAGAGCAAAACAAAAGCATCCGAAAATCCAGTTCTGGCTAAGTTCTAAGACAGAAAGAATAGCTATTCGCTTTCGTCCATTATGTCACTTAGTTGTATACAATGAGCGAATTTTAGTGCGTAACGGAACTATTTGATGTGCAGCCCATCCTGTGTCCATCTTACTTTTTCATTCATTTTCTGTCTTCTTTTCTCGTTTTTATCTTCTTTCGTTAATAATCGAACTCCCAGAGTGGAGAAGTAAGCAAATAAGAATAAAAACAAAAATACGAATTTTTAAAATTATTTTAGTGAGCTCTGCAACTCTTCAGACCTAAATGACGGGTCGCCATTGCTTTTAGGTAAAGCATAATAATAAGCACAACGCTAAGAGCAAGCAATTCCGTATTTCGAAATTTGCAACCATCTGCCAATCAAACTGAGTAACAGTATGTGTCATTGGCAATTTTTTTTCTATTCATGATGATTGGATGATATACTTTTAGACAAATATTTGCAATTCGCAATGTATCTATGTTGAATAAACTTGCATTTCTGCAGTAAATATCTCGATATAAATTTGTGAGCAGCCACTTGAAATTTAAAATAATAACAATGAAAAAACATCATGGTATACTACTCATTAGGGAGAGAGGTATTCCAATGATATTCAACGGTGCTTTTCTCTGTGTATAAAGAATAAAAGTTACAAACAAGCCGTTGTCCCCCCAAAAAAGCACTGATCTCAAAAATTGAACAATTCTAGAATAAAACAAAGAAATATGTGTATAATAAAACCGATCACAAAAATTTAAAATAAAAATATGAACACAAATATGTACACAAAATACGAATGGAAAAAATATTGCGTACCTATGGAGCCTGCAATAAAAAGGGGCTTATTTTTAAGGCCTTTTCAGTTATATATTATAGAAATAAAGGTAATATACAAGTGAAAGTCTAGTAAGAATTTATAGATTGAACAAGCTAAAAATATATTTACAAAGTCTTCATAATTTCGATTATAAGAACTTTTTTCAATACTCTTGACTAATACGTGAAACCACTATACTATGATGCAACTCATTAAAAACTCAACTATTTGCAAAAGATAAAATTGTGGAATCCGGTTAATGTGCGATACTCGTCATCTGGTGACGGTTCAAACTTAGCTTCCAAAATAGGGGCGTGCAACTTTCAAACGAGACGCTAAGTGACTTAGCTGTGCGAGGTCCTTTTCCAACTCGACCGTTCAGCATTTCATCTGTTTGTCTCTAAATTTGTTTGTAACTAAGTCACGACCAAACGTGTTGTTTGATTGTCTTCTAATTTGACATGAATATTTCTTGAAGTCATTAAAAAGCGAAAAAGCTTTTTTTAAAGTTTTTTTAGTCGTCTAAAGTATTTTTTATTTTAAGATCTATTTAAGGATGTTGGCTGTTTTAATGCTTTCAACGTTTGGCAGTCAATGGCGAGTTTGACGCCTTTAAAACATTTGAGCCATTTTGAAAATGGCGAGACATTTAATTGTAATATTCTCAAAACTGATAAAAGCAGGTATTTAATAGTAATTTTGCGAATACTGATAAAAGCAATAATCCGCATTCGAAAAAAGAGGGCTAAACCTTTAATGACTGCTTGAAATGATTTTATCTTGGATTCGAGGTCTAATGTTCACAAAACTACTTGCGAAACTAACCTGACATAAATAGCCTCAAAACACTTTAAATATTCGGTGGAACACAACTAAAAAAAGATTTAAAATAAAACGCATAAAGAAAGTATATAAAGGAGTTTATTATGGGTTTAATAGGCAGAATATCTGGAATAAATTCGCTTTCAC
Organism: Araneus ventricosus; assembly: GCA_013235015.1. NCBI lineage: Eukaryota > Metazoa > Arthropoda > Arachnida > Araneae > Araneidae > Araneus > Araneus ventricosus. The sequence continues at coordinate 110,554 of BGPR01004236.1, read as the reverse complement.
TCTTTTGAGAACAACAGATTTCTTCCTATAAGATGAACGACAGATGTTACATAAGTGATGAGTACACAAAAACTGGTCATAGCAGCAGTAATTGAGTTACTCCACAAATAAAGACAAAGAGGCTTTATGTATAAAAAATTACTCAGCCACGTCTGCTTGTCAGAAGCATTCCATTTTCCCTTGACTACACAGAAACAAGATAGTTTGCTTCTGTTGTCGGTTCTTCTACTGTCTTCTAAATATTTGAACAAAGTATGCGATTACCCGAGACACAAAAGATCTCCAGCAGTGATTCTTTCAAAATGTGAGTCATGTTTATTTTCCTAATTCCGAAGTATTCCTTACTATCTTTAAAATTATTTATAATACTGAAAAATATTGCTTGAGACTAAACAAGTAAAACCAGTGTTGCTACAAATTAGTTTAAAAAATAAGATCAATCAACGGAGAATTATGAAATACTTTACTAAAATACAAAAGGCTATAGCAGTTTATTCCTCTTAATTAAAAAAAACTTTATTATATTTTACTTAAATGTTTCTGGAAATGATGGCATGATTACAATCTTTCTTTAGCAAGTGGCACATTTTTCTTTAGAGATGGCACGGTCAAACTTCGATTAACAGTCACTTGCTTAACCGTCAGTTTCTGTTATCCGTCATCGTCTAAAAAGTAAGAAGTAACGTATATTTACAGAAGTACAATACATTTCTGTACCTCGCTACCACGGTTTCGGTAGCGTAGCGGTAGTGTATCTTTCTTCCATCTTTTCGCCTCGAGTTCGAGCCGCGCGTGAAGTTGGTAATGGCGTCAGATACGGGGGCATGATGCGGCGTTCTGTACCTCACTACTCTTACATTGAGGTTTGTATTGGTCTTTTTGTAAAATTAAGTACAACATCATACTGTATGTATGTATGATGTTGTAAAATTAAGTGCAACNTCATACTGTATGTATGTATGATGTTGTAAAATTAAGTGCAACATCATACATACATACATATTCACTTTTAAAGGACTTTGTTTTCATTTTCGCCCCAAGCCAGCAGTGAAGTCACGTTACTGCACATATATATCAAGAGATTTCTGTTATCCGTCTATTCGGTTATTCGTCACAACTCTGGTCCGGACGGTGACGGATAATCGAAGTTTTACTGTATAATTAAATCGTTGATTGTAGAAAAGACACAAATCATTTTTTAATCAAAATTTCGTTCATGCTCTTTTCACATTTCAAAGAGGTATTTGCATAAATGAGTGAAGAAATTATAAGAGCTAAGCAAAGTCACATTATATGTATACAAAATCTACTAGGCCAAAAAAAGAAAGATTTTTTTAATCATTGATACAGAAAAACGTCAGCCTTTTTTTATGCCCCCATCATTTTGATATTTTGGACTCAAGAGGTTCTGCAATCAAGAATTCAATTCTTTATTTTGGTTGTTTTGATGGATTTAAATAGAATTATGAAATGTTAGGATTAAAATCTTGCAGGAGAGAACATTAATTTAGAATTTCAGAAACGCTTTATAAATTAACCTTTATAAAGAATTTTGGCAGTTTTGAACTGTTTTAAAAAATAATATAATTCCAACACAATTCTTTAACTCTTTTGGTGCTTCAAAATCGTATTTCGAGGCAAGCAAAAATCATGTTGACTTACTATTGCCTGAATCATATAGGGGAAAGTGAGGTAAAACCTTGTAGCGGAGGTCTGTTGGAACTAAAATATTCGGCAGAGATATTGTCAAATTTTATTAAAATATTCTTTGTTTATCGGAGTACAATATCTCTTTCCAGAAAACTCACAGTTTCATTATTATTTTTTTACTTTTTATCAATGATTTTTATATAAGAAAAGTCAAACTACCCGGTTTTACCCCACTAAACTGGGTACACATGTTAACGTTATGGGAAATTAGGAAAACTCGATTTTCAGTGGAAAAGTTGCAATGTTTTTTTTATTTTATATGACAATTTAAGAATATTAGTTACAAACTTCACATGTAAAACTGTTGTCTTCTTCTTCCGCGTCACTGCAGCAGTTAGGACAGTTTTTACAGTAGGTTAACCATTCTTCTTTATTTAAATTTAAAAAACATCATTAAAATATAAACAATCAACGTCTGATGTGTTTCTATTGTCTTACTGTCATTGTCATCAATACTTATTGTTCCGGTCTTACGCCACTTGGAGTACCCGGTTTAACCCCGAGTGAAGAGGTTATAGAAAACGAAATAAAACAGCGCAATTATTGGAGAAAATCCTTATTGTTCGATAGAGTAGAGGAAAAGGTGTAAATATGGGCCCCCTCTTTTGTTTTTGACTTAAAGTTACTTTCATTTTGAAAAATTCTGAATTTTTGACCTTCATTGACAACTATTACAAGTTTACTAAATGATAGGAGGCAAAACAATGATTAATACCAATTATTTCAATTCGAAAACGAAGATTTACAAAAAGCTTTAAAAAAGCATCAGAAAAAATGGGGTGCAAATATGGGCCCTCTCCAAAAGAGTCACAAAAAATTATTTGAAATGTTTTAAAACAGGATAAACAATGCAAAATAGTAGAGAATTTATTTATTACAGAAAAATAATTATTTACAGAAATCGCAAACATAACTGGCTGTTTCAATCCCGGCACAATCTAAGTGTGCCAACATTTGGCACATAACACATTTAACCCACACTTCCCCGAGAGTGTCTTCAGAGAACTTTCCATCACAAAAGATGCAAGTTGCCTTCCTCGAGTCTGGTTTATCCCCATCGTTGATATCCAGGTTGATATCATCATCGCTGTCCACAAGGGGAGGGTCATAGTAGTCTTATGAGTCCGATGATGAATCGTATCGTTTCGTGGGTCGAATTTTCTTTTTTTGAAGGCCCTTGGTCTTCCCACCCCTGCCCCCTGGCCGGTTTCTTACCCCAGGAACACTCAAGGACGTCTTCTTGGGAGCACTTTTCTCAAGAGACTTGGTACACTGATCCTTGTATGGTGATCCAGTGATGAGGCTGGACCTTGTTGCTTTGCGTCCACGAGTAGTGGTTCTCTTCTTAATGTTGGGGACAGGAGATATGTCGAACGGAGAAACTATATTTGAAGTTCCCGGGGAACATTTCGGTGTTTCAGCAGCCTCATCAATTGACATTGAAAGGGTGCCCATATTTGCACCAACCAAACCTAAGAAAGATGGCCGCTATCACATGTAACCAAAAAGCGTGTGTGACTAAAGGAGTGCTTTTAAAAGTAGCTTAGGATCTCTGCTTTCCGTATATCACTGTAAAATTATTTTAAACTAACCATAAGAACATGAAAAGAAAAAGATTTCACATACCAGTCAAAAGTTTGCAGTCGAGAACAACACCAATTCGCTCAATAACTCACGCTGCATCCACACTACTTGAAAGAATGGTTCCAACTGTTCTCTGCTGTCTTATACCAGCAAGTAGCACCATCTATAGTCCTGGAGGCCAGTCTTTAGCACCTCCCATAGCCTCTTTGGGAGGGGTGCCCATATTTACACCAGTGCCCGTTTTTACACCAGTTCCTGTATAAATCTTTAGTAAACATATAATAAGCTGGACTAAAAATAGTTTTTTAACGTATAATGATTTTTAAGTAAGGATAGTTTAAAATCAAACGAACATTAGAGAGTTAAAACAAATAAACCTTCACAGACGCAGTAAATACAGCAGCTGCAACATGCCGCTATGAGTCTTCCTTTTCTTGTCTAGTGGAGTGTAATTCAATATCTGTTCGCTAGAAAGAAGAACTAATATTGCCAGAATCAAGGGTAACTGTTTTGCCTCACTACCCCCTTTTACCCCACTCTTCCCTACAAGGAATTTTCAATCTATTTTTGGTGCAATGAATTGAATAATTAGTATGAATTTTCGCCGAAAAGTAGTTTTTGACAGATCAACGGGTTGACTCTTTGGTTATCTCTATTCATGCGCATATGAACGCGGTAATTCAAAAACGTAACTAGAAGCACTAGATTACACTAGAATGATAGATCTGTTCAAGTTATTCGGACTGAATGAATGAAGAGATAAGACTGCCAATTATCTGTCAGTGCGTATATTAACATAATAACAGAGAAACACAACAAAAAGATAAATAAAATTTGGTATGTTCTCGTAATACCCTAATTATATCAAATTTTGAGCCCAATCGGCCAAGGTAAACATATTTTCTTTCTTCCTAATCTATTCTCTATTTAACATTTCACGAAGCTAAACACAAATTCGAGCACTCCTGTGGGTTGGTTATAGCTTGAGGAAAAATCTGAGGTTATGTTTGTATGATATTTTCATTGTTAAAAAATAGAAAGTAATAATAACAAAAATTGAGTTCTCTTATAGGTTAAGGTAGTCATCAAAATCCTTCTTTGACTCAATTAATATTGTTTTGCTTTTAAAAAAAATTGTACGCTGTTGATAAGTTTAGGGTTTTTCTCTCTTTTTATTAGGGGAGGGTGGGGTAAGGCCGGGTACCCTTGATTTTGGCGCTATTAGTTCTCCTTTCTAGCGGACAAATACTGAAATACACTCTACTAGTCAAGAAAAAGGAACAGACATAGGGGCCTGATGTTGCTGTTGAATTGGCTGCGTCTGTGAAGGTTTATTTGTTTTAAGACGTCAATTCTCTAATGTTCGTTTGATTTTTAAACCATCCTTAATCATATCAGTTATAAAAAATATATTTAGCACAACTTATTATACGTTTACTAAGTATTTATACCCTATCAAACAATAAAGGTTTAGTCCAATATTTGCGAGGTTCTATTTCGTTTTTCACTCGGGGTAAAACCGGGTACTCCAAGTGGCGTAAGACCGGGATAGTCAGTAATGATGATTTCTCCAATGAAGACCATAAAAACACATCAGACGTTGATTTTTTTATATTTTAATGATGGATTTTCTAATTTAAATAAATGAAACGGTTAATCTAATGTAGAAACTGTCTTAACTGGGCCCACGAAAGTTGGAGTGGCGCCAGAAGAAGACAACTGCTTTATAAGTGAATTTTGTAACTAATATTCTTAAATCGTTATACAAAATAAAAATATCTGCTACTTTTCTGCTGAAAATCGAGTTTTCTTAATTTCTCATAGAGTTAATATGTGTACCCGGTTTTAACCCCACTAGTGGAGTAAAACTGGGTGGTACGATTTTTTAAAATAAAAACATCATTATTTAAAAAAAGCAGCAAAACTATAACTTTTCTTGAAAGATATATTGTACTCCGATAAAAAAATGAATATTTTAATAAAATTTGACAAGCTCTATGTAGAATAGTGTAGTTCCAACAGGTCTGTAATAGTGTAGTCGTAGGTACCCGGTTTTACCCCCTTTGTTTCACTTACTTTATCAAATCAATTTAATTTTCAAAGGATATCTTACCAATTCGCTTTCGAGTCATATACTTAATAGTGTTACGAAAATCGTCTGGTGAGTGCACGGTGAAAACTTTCCAACCAGCAGGATAATGTCTAATGAAGGTTCAATTATGAATACGAAACACGGAAAACAAGAAAAACAGCTCTTGTATAAATTAGCAACACAGACAACAAATCATTAATAATAACAGTAACAGCACTGTCAATAACGCTCGGTGTCTATCAGCTTACCAGCTCGTACTGTGGACAAAACTCCAAAGAGAATCAAAGGCTTTCAAACACATTCCGAAAACGTTTACTCGCTTCAGCACCTTCAGGTTTTTATTCCCTTTTAGACAGGATGTGACAACACACAGAAATCTCTCAAAGATTCCCCATAACTCCTTTCCTAGTAGAGATAGGGCGAACATTCTAGTATTTTCAAGGACCTTCATTTTGCCGCCAAAGTTGCCGAATTTGTCGCCAAATGGTTGCCAAGGCCATGGGGGATTGGATAGTCCTTATCCCAGCATCCGATAAAGCCACTGTAAATGCCTCTTTGCAACTATAAGATTAACGTTGCTGGAAAGCGATATTGCAGGCTTGTAGTAATAACCTTCGCTGTTCTTGTTAGTGCGATTCCTTGGCAGGACAGTTTCCTGTCATCTGACATTGTCACAACCTGTTTTGGAATTCAACTCTCGGTTTTTCGAACTAATGTGTATACAGTTATTGTGGAGATATTTTGAAGAAATCGAGAAGTTCCACAAGCTCTAGGGATAAATAAGTTCGGAACTTTTCCTTGGATCGCATTATATTCAAATATTGATGTTTATTCATAGTTTCTAAATGAAAACCTTTTCAATACGTGAAGAATCATACGTGAAAGGTCATGACTTTGCTTTTGAATGTTTCAAAAAGGCTTCTGCTTTAGAGTTGTATTCTGTATTACGTCTTCTCTGAATTCAGGTTCATGCATCAGTGAAAAATGCATTAAATTCGAAGAATTTTGAACTCACTATTCAAAGAATAAATGCATTTATAGAGAGAAATGTTTAGCAATGTAGGATATTTTAAACTTGTTTACCATTCTACTATTTATTACTTAGGATGTTTTGAAAATATGCTGATATAATGTCGTCTACCTTCTGCAAAAATATTTATTTGCAGATTAATCTTTAATATCAAAATTCTTTAAGGAGCTTCATTGTTTTTAAGCTCTGTGTTTACCTGTGTTATAGTGTGTTACTCTGTGTTATAGTAGATTTTTGTCACATGATGATTAATTACACCGACGTTGATGTCGACAAATTTCAACATGTTGTTTGCTCAAGAAAGGAACTATTTCAATTCCTAATAATTTTGGCATGCTGAGTTCGAAAATGGTAATGGAACCCTTGTATTTGCTCAGGTTTATCAGATATGTTAAAATTGAAATAAAATATTGTAAATTTAATTAATTTAAATCCATTATTGGAATAAAATATAATACAAGGGTCGTTTTTATCCTCAATCTCCGATGGACCATAAAAAAAGACAACAGTAGAGGACAAAATGAATCTATTACCAAAAGAAATGTTCAAACATGGTACCTTTTCGACATAATCGCCGTGATGATTCATGCATTTTCCATATCGGTAGACCAGGTTTCCGATCCCTACTTCAAAAAACTTTGCCACCAGTGATGTGAGATGGGCTTAACTTTGCTTTGAATCTCCTCGTTTTTCTGGAAGCTTTGGCCTCATAGCCAGTTTTTCAATTCAGGGAAGAGATGAAAATCACTCTCAGAACTGCTGGGTTGTAACAGCACTGTGAGGGCGGTTGTTGTCATGAATGAGGACAACTCCAGAAGTCGGAATAGCTCTTCGCAGTCATCGTAAGGTCTGAAAAGAAACAGCTGCACTGATCGTTTTCCATAAACCAACCTTCTGCTTGAAGAAAGCGAATAACACTACGCAACTCGCACTTGGCGGGATCATCAGTTCTACTAGCCATGTTTTGTTTACATGCAGACAGCTCAGCTGGAAATCGCGAGCTGGCGTCGGCAGTAGCAGATGTTGTAGTTAGAGATATGCGCAATCGCCCACCACGCATCCAAACGTCCTACCACCTGTCTGTTTTGCCGCTCAATCGGACGTTGAAAAAAATGACCATCGTAACACACATACATAGGTTATTTGTAGCACAGGAATTTTGAAGATATTCTTCTAATTGAGAAAAACACAATATAACTACTGAAAACATAATAGCATAATATAATTTGGATATTAATTTCATGTGCGACGTTTCTTAAATGTCCTCTTTTTGTGAATTTACAGATGTTTCGCGCATGACATTCCAGGAATAGTCTGCTAACATTGACAGATTCCATTTCCCTTGTTAGCTGCTCTCCGTATACGAAATTTGGTGTTGCCATCTGAAAAATTCATGTTTTCCCGAACTTTAATAGAAGGATGACTCCTTGGATAATTAAAAAGGACAAAAACTTACATACTGTTCGCATTTTATGCACTTACCATTTTTCTAAAGACACTTAATTTTAATTTGCGGTAATTAGTTTCTGAGTAGCGAGTGACGTTCCCATCCTTTTTTTGACGGACTGCAAATAAGAATGTATATGATATTAAAATTACTGAAGGAATGGGCTGCTGATTTGAAATAAAGTAAAGAAATGGTATTTGCGAAGTTTGGACTGCTTTTCATCTTGTATTAAGTGATAAATAAATTTAATTTTTGTAGGTCATTTTTGAAAAGTTGGATTAAACTGAAATCTTGAAAATCACGAAGTTTGGCTGGGTAAAGGATGACGTAAGAAATTCTTGACACCTTGACACCGTGGATGACCTAAGAAATCCTTGAAATTTATAGTATTAAGAAAGCTATCATTCAGAACAATATCTTATTTGAAAAGCACGATTTTGTTAGTTTTTGAATACAGTAGAACCTCGATTATTCGAAACTCTTTTAACCGGAACCTCGTTTAACCGACGTCGGTTTCCTTAAGTTTTTTTGGTAAATAAACAATATCAGCTTCAGCGGCAGATATTCCTACTGTTGGCAGTGCCGACATGCCGATATCTTCTCGCTCCCCCCCCGGCCCCCGCGGGGGGGGAGTGAATTCTGTTGTCCCCCTTTGCAGGAAATTCTATTCGTTTCCAAGACCATCTCCCTTTTTATTGGCTACTTTCTGTCCGACTCAGAAGTGTTGGCTTTACCGAAATGTAGAACATTCATTTATGCCATGGAGTCCACTTAACAGTGTAACAGAAGTTCCAACTTGTGAGCAGAATTGAAGCAAGAGAGACTTTAACCAAATTGTCAAAAGAATTTGGTGTCGGAGTATCAAGAGTCGGGGATATGAGACGTGATTCTTTTATGCAGCATCCAATAGCAAATCAGCTAAATTGCGGAAAACTATGAAATGCGCGAGTGACAAGGTTCTTTACAAATGGTTTATTTAGAAAAGAAATGAAGGAGTGCCAATATCCGGGATAATGATCCAATAAAAAACTCTGAATTTCAATTCTAAACTCGTAGGAAGCAAGGAATTCCAAGCTAGCAGTGGTTGGCTAGAAAAGTTCTAGAGTCGCCATGGAATTCGCCAGGTGAGCATCGTAGGAGAAAAACAGTCGTCTGATATTGAAGCAGGAAACAGCTTTATTGCCGAATTGCAGGACTTGATTGTGAAGGAAGAATTAAATGCAGACCAAATATACAACTGCCATAAAATAGGCTATATTGGAGAGCACTTCCAACGAAATCCTTGGCTGCAGAAAATGAAGCTGTTCTTCCAGGCCGGAAAAAGATGAAGGATCGTGTGCAAATGGCTCACATCATGTAAAGCTGACTTTGATGGGAAAAAGTAAAAAGCCACGCTGTTTTAAGAACATCAATAAGACTGCTCTTCCTGTTCACTACATGCATCAGGAAAGCGCTTGTGTGAACCCCGAACACAGCCGCCATTTTGCAGCCGATGGACCAGGGCGAAATCGAATCTATGAAACGGTGTTATAGAAAGCAGCTCCTAAGCAAATTGCTTTTTGAAGGGGATGGCGATAAAGAGGAGGCTGCATGTTCCATTGTTCAATTTTGGAAAGCATTACCGCTGAAAGACTGTGTCTGCTTGATTAAAGAAGCTTGGGAGTCTGTTCCAGAGCATACCTTCAAACGGTCCTGGCGAAAGCTGGCGCCTTATCTCGAAAATGTAGACCAATCACATGAGAGTGGTTCTGCCACCGTGATTGAATTAAACGGACTTTTGAAACGAATTCCAGGCTGTGGAAATTGCGAAGAGGATGACGTTAGTTCGTGGTTAGATTGTGATGCTAATGATGCATGATTTCAACTGATGAGCGATGACGAAATCATCGTCCAAGTACGAAAAACCAATAGAGATGACGATAACAGCGAAAGTGATGAAGATGAGGTGATCGAAACTTATAAAATAAGCAACTCCGATGCTTTGCTTTTGAATGTCTTGCTAAAGGACTGATGTGGTTGGAGCAACAGACTGGCTCTGATTCTACAGAACTTATGCTGCTGAAACAACTTCGGGACAGAGTGTCTGAACGACGTCAGTCATGCTCACGGCAGAGCAAACATCCGTTTGAACCAATGTAGAATATGTATCGTATGTCATATAAACATTTACATTGCATTTTCTGACTTGTGTGACATCTATTGAGCAAATTTAATGTTTATAATTAAAAACATCACATTCAGTTATTTTGTACATGTTTAAAATTCCGTGTTAAAATTTTTGCGGTCTCCTGACGACTATTTTTAAGTGCTCTCTTTTATCCGTAATTTTCGATTTTCCGAAGGAGGTCCGGTTTCGACCACTTCGGTTAATCGAGGTTCTACTGTACAAATTTCTTCATCTTTTTAGATTCAATGAAATGAAAAAACTGTTTTAATGGCTGATTTGATTTCAAGTTACGGTTAAATTATTAAAATCGAGTTTTTTATTACACGAAGTTAATTACCGTTACGAAAGATACTTGCATTTTTCACGTGCACCATTCTTACAATAAAATTCTTTAACATGGCCGATTTATGCCAATATAGTTAAATGAAACTAGAAAAATACCTTGAATGTTTCAAAAGACGTAGAGTGTATGATTCGTAACCAATTGTCCTTTTTTATGTTGATGTAGGACAAAATTATTCCTGGTCCTTTGAAACCTCTATCAACCATCTAAATTCAATAAATTCAAATCAAATAAGCAATTCCAATTTGTCAATATGTATCTTCTAATTTCATGTTTTACTGAGAAACGACCTAATTCCAAATACTCCTTCTAAACATTCCCACCATAACTCTTCCTAACACAGTTAACTACCGCATTGACACTTCAAATGCGAAGTTTTCAGCAAAACTTCATAAATTTCCTCGGAGATAGCCAGAAACATAAAAAAAACCCTTGTTCTCCGCAAGAAACTCCTTCCTCCCCGTGCTCGGTGATATAAGATCTTCCCCCTGCACATTTTTTACCCATCTACCTTCCCTTCTTCTTCATCCTGTTGGGGTAGTAACTATTTTCGAATTACCTCATAAACATCGATGTTTGCCTGCCCGTTGACTTACTCCGCCATCGGACGTTCTCCTCTCTAAATCACTGAAAAGAGAGAGACGGGTACATCGAAACGGCCGTTGCTGGCAATCTTTTTTCCTCTTCTTCCTTACCTTATTTAAGGCACGGTGCTACTGCTGTACCCTAGACTAGACTAGACTTTCATGTTTTCCGCTGGGAGAAAATGCATTGATTAGACTGCTCTGCAGCGGAGGTTGCTGCACCGATCTAATCTTTGAAAGAGTCTTTATATTAGTTAATGGTCGCCACGGAGAAAAAGCATCAATGAGATTTCGCTCTCCTTCCGTCTTTAGCCCATTAGCACTTTGGAAACACTTCCTCCCTCCCCTCATTCTTAGGCCCCGAAGCCTTCTCTCGCTACTGCCTGCTGCACCCCTTTTCTTTCATTTTCGTCATTGAATTACGTCTCGGCGACGTCGACGCTCATTTCCTCAGATCTCTGAAAAGAAGGGAACTGATTTGCTGTCGCGTAGGGTTTCCTCCTGGCTGCAATATCTATATTGCGCCTAGCTGCCGAAGAGATGCTGATAGCACTTATTGAAGGCTGTGTATACATCTATATTTAAGGAGGAGGAGATCGCTTAGAGTTTTCCTTTCATTCGCCCATTCTTTTGCTTTGTTTGTTGCGGAATCTCGTTCCAGATCGCATCAATGCAGAGAAATGGACTTAATTGTACCGGGGATAAAGAAAATAATATAGAAGCTCCGAGAATTCCCGCGCGAGCTCATTTCTTTAAGGGAGTGTTTCATTTTTCGTTTAATGAGATAGTCAGGACTTCTTAGACATGTTATGAAATGGTTCCGAATCATTTATGTGTACCTTGGGATGATGGTGTGGAATGAAGAAAGGATAGGTCTTGGAATCGAATCAGCAATACAGCGAAAAGAAAATATATTTTATTAATTATACGAAATTGCTAGAAGTTTTTATTTCTTTTAAAGGTTTTAGTCTAGGTACGTTTCTTATCATATAGAAATTAGTCGAAGTGTCGAAACATTATTTATGCCATCCAAAATTTTTTATCTGATATTCCAGACCGAAACACAACTGATACTTATTTTTGATTAAACAAACCCAGGAGATATTTTATCTAAACGAAAATTATCTTTATTTTCTGTTAAGAAAGTTTGTGTGCGCTCTCTCTTACGTTTTATAAAATGCTTTTTGCAATATCTTATAAAGATGCCATTTCGTTCAGAAATGTTGGCATTAAATGCATTATACATTTTAGTTATGACTCACTTTATGTCATAAGGGACTTAAAAAATCCGTCAATAGAAAAAAAACATGGAAGATATTTTAATAATTGAATGTTATATTGTGATTTTAATGACTCTATACCAGCTTGTAGTCATCAATAATATATCGTGTCGATTAGCAAGTTTTTCTTCATTCCTTTGAATTATTAATCTATGAATGAATATGAACTTCTGCAAAACGGTACTGTTAAACATATCTCCATTTTTGTACATTACGAACTTGTTCATCTTGAAAATATTCCAATAATCTTTATTATTATTGTTATACTAGCCGCCTTCTACGACCAGCTTGTTCGCCGGATTTCAATTAAATCTTGTATCATTTTATATTCATGGTTCTCTTAACAAAATAATTTTAAACTCCAGAATGTGGTAGATATCTAACACATGTTCTATAAGTGACCTTGGACCTCTTCTGTTCATCATCTACATAAATGTTCCGAATGGAGTCAAATATCTGACCACGTCATGTAACCTCTATTTTCATGTTGTTCGGCACTATCTTCGCTTTCTTATTCCTCTTGTAAAATATACATTTGATTTTAACAGTAAAATGACGCAGCACATTTTATGGCCAGCGACATCTTAGCTGGATTAAAACATGCTGAGAAAAGAATTAAAACATAGCAGCCATAACCATTGAGCTTACTGGATATGTTTCTTAAAGTAAGCAAAGCAATACCTCTGAGAGCTTGGTTTGCAGATTTCACAAAAATTATGATGAAAAAAATATGAAAGCCAAATATATTAGGATATTATCTCAGATTACAACAATGAAAGATAAATATGCATTTAAATATTTGTTTAAACAATGAAAACGGTTTGAGTTGCGTTGCAACAATGAAAAATATTGTAAATTATGCCAATAAATATTTTTAAAAATTCATTAAAATTAGAGAAAAAAATTGTACGGCAACTGAATTGATATCATTGGAAAGCTAATGTTTTGCACTTTCAGGAAGTGTAAAAATGATTTTTGTGCTGTTATATTTTCGGATGTTATTACGGAAAAACGACAAATTTTCGCTTAATATTTAATTAATTAAAATTTAAAAGAAAGGGCTCCGAGGTGCACATTCCCACCCTCCAAAGTATGCTTGTACCAAATTTCGTAGCTCTTAGTCTAGCCGTCTGCCCTGTAGAGGACCAACACACGGACACACACACACATTCTCCTTTATTATTAGTAGAGATGGCATTAAGATTGTGCTACAAATCACATGGCAATATCTTATTTACAAAGTTGTCGGGGAATCATTTTGAAGGTGATCGTCTTAGATGTGAAGTACACATTTTGCTGGCCTTCAACTAAGTGTGGAGACGTACAGCATTGATATATCTGAACAATAAGACGCAAAAGTGCTATTAAATACTTCTTTGAATATAGCCGTGAAACTTGGAGATAAAGCTGGTTTTGCTCCTGTCCTTTGTCCAAATTGGGCATGGGCTTCACGGCTCGTTTCATTTCGATGAGTGGTCCAGTCTAGTTTTCCAATTAATGAACATGCTGGGGACTTTGCTCCTACTTGAGAGTTTAGATACATTGATCATTTAACAGATGCAACTAAATGATTTATTTAGGTTTTAGCTCTATGCACTTTTTAATCTCAGCTCTGGATTGCGATACGCAACAATACAAATGTTCATATACGCAATTTTAGGAAGTTATTCATGACATCAACGATCCCATCGAACTACCTTTTCTATTCAGGTGTTTTTGCAATCCAAATTAAAAGAAAAAAATTTTAAATGTGTTTTTATTACGATTAACTAATGTATTATGATAAAACGGATCATGTTGAACAACAATTCATAAAAGGCACTTCTCTTAACACACTTTATAGTATCAAGTCCACACATTGAGAAGACCTTTTTGTCTTTAAAATTAAAATTGAGAAATGAAAGTGAAATGTAAAAAAGAACTATTAATTTTAAAAAAGATGCATGCTGAACCTAAAACTTAAGCGTTACCATTCATACAAAATGAAAGAAGCTGAAAGAATTATTAACTGAAGCACGCATCTGCATCACCCTGAAGTAGAGAGCTGCTTTTAAGCAGAATGTTCCTAAAGTTTAATTTTCTTAGAAACGCTTTTGTTTCTTCGGAAACGCAAGGCATTTGGCAAAATTGTGTTCCTAATCTTTTAAGAGAACACTCCGGCGGAATAAGAAAGGAGAATTCCACGGGGGCACCGGCGGGCTCTGAGACTAGGTGGCGTTTTCCTATTTCGAATATATCCCTTTCCAATCTAATACTGAACAGGTGTCTCTTTTAAAATAAGAATATCTGCGACAGAACGTTCAAACGGCACAATATCTAACTTAAAGAACTCGATCCGAAGAAAATGGCAAAAAGAAACGTAACGGGAGTCATATAGATATAAAACTATTCGAAAGAATTCTACAAATTAGAGTGCTCCTTTTTCCTGATTGCTATCCTGTTTTTGCTTTGAAGACAAAACAAAAGAGAAGTTTTGAGATTCACAGTGGTATAGTATGTTGGCTGGAAAAGTTTTGCTCTTGGAATTGTTTGTTCTATTTAATTGCATTTCTGTAAACTAATACCTCAGAGCTGTAAAATT